>PVJS01064265.1:0-10275 GCA_004027185.1 Glis glis | reverse complement strand
CTCTACCACTGAGCCACATCCCAGCCCTTTTTAGTTTTTATTTTGAGACAGGATCTTGCTAAGTTGCCCAGGCTAGCCTCAAACTTGAGACCTTCCTGCCTCAGCTTCCCCGGTGGTTGAGAATATAGGCATGCATGACCACACCAGCAAATGGTATTATAAAATCCAAATCCCAAGTGTTTTATTACTGGTATAAAAGAAAGCAATCTACTTTCATTTTTATTCTTATTTATTTATTTGTGGTGCTGGGGATGGAACCTAGGGGCTTTCTACCTCCGGGCTACACCCCCACCCCTATTTTATTTTTTACTTGGAAACAGGGTCTTGCTAAGTTGATGACAGTCTCACTAAGTTGCTGAGGCTGGCTTTGAACCTGCAATCCTCCTGTCTCAGCCTCCCAAGTACTGGGATTACAGGCATGCGCCACGGCTCCTGGCTAGCAATATACTTTTATATATTAACCTTTATCCTGGGACTTTGCAGCCAGGAGTTTGTTCTTTGGCATTTTCTACATAGACAATCCTGTCATCTGCAAATAGAGACAGTTGTATTTTCTCCTTCCCAACCTACATATATTTTATTTCTGTTTTTTCTTATTGTTCTAGCTAGCACATCCAGTATTGTGTTTAATCAGAGCAATGAGAAAGAACAGCAATGCCTTCCTTATTCCTGATGTTAAGGTGAAAAGCATCACACTATCCCCATTACATATGATGTTAGCCATGGGTTATTTGGAGACATATTATCACATTGAGGAACTTCCTCTTTAATTCTAGTTCGTTGAGTGTTTTATGATAAATTGGTATTGGTTTTCATCAAATGCTTTCTTTCTTTTTCTCTTTCCCCTGTGGCACTGGTATCAAATCCAGGGCCCTCTACCTCTGAGCTACATCCCAATGCTTATTTTTTTTTTATTTTGAGACTGGGTATCGTTAAGTTGCTGAAGGTGGCCTCGAACCTGCGATCCTCATGTCTCATGCCTCTTGAGTATCCCAGTACTTGATCTTCAAATACTGGGATTAGAGGCATGCACCACCACGCCAGGTTGTAAAATGCTTTTTCTTCATCAAATGATATGATCATTTGATTTCTGTCCTTTATTCTGTTTGATGTGGTGCATTAGAGCTGGGTGTGGTGACACACACCTGTAATCCCAGTACTTGGGAGGCTGAGACAGGAGGATCACAGGTTCGAGGTCATCCTTAGCAACTTAGTGAGACCCTGTTTCAAAATAAAAAGTAAAATAGGGCTGGGGTATAGTTTGGAGATTAAATACCCCTGAGTTCAGCCTCCAGTACCACACATACACACAAAAAAAAAATCTAATGTGGTGGATTATATTGACTGATTTCCAAATGTTGGACAAGCCTTGCATAAATTTTTATACAATGTTGGATTTTATTTGCCAATATTTTCCAAGGATTTTTATATCTGTTTTCATGAGAGATATTGACCTATAGTTTGTCTCTCTTGAAATGTCTCTATCTGGTTTGGGAATTGCAGTAATGCTTGCCTCACAGAATGTGTCTGGAAATTCTTTCTGCTTCTATTTTATGAAAGACATTGTAAATAATTATCATTTATTTCTTCTTTTTTTGTGTGTGTGGTACTGGGGATTGAACGCAGGGGTATTCTATCTCTGAGATACACCCCAACCCTATTTTATTTTTTTCTTTCTTTCCTTTTTTAGGTATTGGGGATGGAACGCAGGGGCATTCTACCTCCAAGCTACACCCCCAGCCCTATTTTATTTTTATTTTGAAACAGGGTCTTGCTAGGATGCTGAGGCTATCCTCAAACCTGTGATCCTCCTGTCTCAGCCTCCCAAGTACTGGGATTACAAGTGTGCGTCACCATCCCTGATTTATTTTTTCCTTAAATGTTTGGTAGAATTCACTGATATGTATCTGTGAAAGGTTATTATTTATCAATTGAATTTACTTAATAGATACAAGACTATTCAGGTTATTTGCTTCTCCTTGTGTAAATTTTGGTAATCTATGTCTTTTAAAGAACTGACACATTTCATGTATGTTAACAAATGTGTGGGAATAGAATTGTTCAGTATTCCTTCATTATCCTCTTAATGTCCATGGGATCAGTAGGATAACCCCACTTTTCCTTTCTGATATTATTATTATTATTATACTTTTATTGTTGCATTATAGTCTCACATCATAATATAGTTCACAGTGATAGTGACATGGCATGCACACAGCACTTGGTGGGTTTTCCCCTGCTCCTCCCCGTCCCCCCTTCCCCATACAGGGTATTGAAGTTGACGATGGTATTCTCACTTATATACATATGATGGAAGTGACTCCTTTATTGATTCTCTCTCCCCCCTCCCTTCCCCTAGACTGTTTCCCTGGCTCTGCTGCAGTTTCTTCTCCATTATCTGAAGTCCCTCTGGTATCCCAATTACTCCCTAGCTTCCATGTATAAAAGAAACCATATAACCCTTCACTTTCTGGGACTGGCTAATCTCACTTAGCATAATGTTCTCCAGGTCCATCCATTTTCCTGCAAATGACATTATTTTGTTCTTGATTGCTGAGAATTCCATTGTGTGAATATCCCATAATTTTGTAATCCATTCATCTGTTGATGGACACCTAGGTTGCTTCTATAACTTGGCTATTGTGAATTGTGCTGCTATAAACATGGATATGCATGTATTACTATAATTTTATGATTTCAGTTCCTTTGGAAAGATACCCAGGAGTGGTATAACTGGATCATATGGTGTGCGCCACTGCTCTCAGCTTCATAATAGAGTCTTAATAGTGTAGTGGTAAGGTGTGGGAGAAGGGGAGCATTCTATAATCTTACAATGAAATCTCCATTTTTGAGTGACCTGGTGTGTGTGTGTGTGTGTGTGTGTGTGTGTGTGTACTGGGGATTGAACCCAGGGGCATTCTATCTGTGAGCTACACTATCCCAGCCCTATTTTTTATTTGGAAACAGTTTCACTAAGTTGCTGAGGGCCTTGCTAAGTTGCTAAGGCTGTCCATAAGTATCTTTTTGTACATCTTCTAACCTCCCCTTAGGTGACCCAGGAAGTGTATTGGATGATAGAGTTGTGTAATTCTCATTCCACCACAGCTCTGAGCAAGGCTCTGGTAAAAATCATTCTACTAGAGAGTAGATTTGTTATGAAGAAAGCTCTGAGACCGGGGCAACAAGGCCTTCTTGAATCATGCAGACTTACCATGGAGTCTACTGGGAAGAGCTGGGAGACCACAGATATTGGTTCCAGGAGTGTCTCAGTCTTTTTGTCTTCATAATGGAGTCGAAAGTAGCCGACCCTGCTCGCCACCACACATACAACCCACAAGCTGGTAATGTAGACATAAGGAAGGAATAGCAGGCTTCTAAGATCATGGACTACTGAGTCATACTCAGTTTCAATCCTATTCCTATGACTTACTATCAGCTCTTTGATCTTGGAACCATCTTTAGCCTTCCTAAAATGTAGTTATCTTGCATGTATAGTGGTGGTTTTTGTTTTTGTTTGATTTTTCTGTACTGGGAATTGAACCCAGAGGAATTCTGCCTCTGAACTACACCCCCAGCCATATTTTATTTTTTATTTTGAAACAGGATCTTGCTAGGTTGCTGAGAGTCTTGCTAAGTTGCTGAGGCTGCTCTCGAACCTGCAGTCCTCCTGTGTCAGCCTCCCAAGTACTAGGATTATAGGCGTGCACCACCACGCCCTGTTTATAGTTTCTGACTCTCCTTTCATTTTAACTCCTGCTAGTAATATTGGGCCAAGAAGTATGCCCTTACCAGGCATGGTGGCATGCACTTGTTATCCCAGTCACTCAGGAGGCTGAGGCAGGAGGATTGCAAGTTCCAGGCTAGCCTGGGCAATGCAGCAAGACCCTGTCTCAAAAAGAAAAATAAGGCTTTGGACATGGTAGCACGTGCCTATAATCCCATTACTTGAGAGGCTGAGACAGGAGGATCGCAGGTTTGAGGACAGCCTCAACAACTTAGGTTCCTCAGCAACCTAATGAGACCCTGTCTCAAAATAAAAATAAAATGGGGCTAGGGGTGTAGCTCATAGGTAGAACTCTCCTGGGTTCAATCCCCAGTACCACAAAAAACTAATTAAAAGGGCTTGGGTAGCTGGGTGTGGTGGTATACACTTGTAATCCCAGCACTTGGAAAGCTGAGACAGGAGGATCGCAGGTTCAAGGACAACCTCAACAACTTAGCTAGACTCTCAGCAACCTAGCAAGACCCTGTTTCAAAACAAAAAAATAAAAAAAAGTTTGGGGGCGTAGCTCAGAGGTAGAATGCCCTTGGCTCCAATCACCAATACCAAAAAATAAATAAATAGATAGATAGATGATAGATAGATAGATAGATGATAGATAGATAGATGATAGATAGATAGATAGATGATAGATAGATAGATAGATAGATAGATAGATAGATAGATAGATAGATGATAAATAGGGCTTGGAGTATAGCTAAGTTGTACTACAAACAAAACAGAACAAAAACACAAATATGCCCCTGGTAGGGCCTGGATTCTCTAACACCAAGTTAGATTCTATCAGTATAGAATGGCAGAAGAAATAATGTGTGCAATGGGAAAAATATTTCCAAATGAGGGGATATTTTAGTTTTCTTTTTGCCACTAATTATTGACTTTTGTGTAAGTGTATTATAGTCAGAGAATATAGTATGTATAATTTCAATCTTTTCATATTTGTTGAGACATTTTGATGGCCTAAAGCATAGTCAATGTTTGCAAAATGTTTCATGGTTCCATTTACTCGAAGCAGTATGTCCTTAGGGAAAATTTGTTAGTTGAATTGTTCCAGTCTTTATTTATTTATTTATTTATTTTTGCAGTACAGGAGATTGAGCCCAGGGCCCTGCACAAGCTAGGCAAGTGCACCACTACTGAACTACATCCCCAGCCCTTTTTAAATTTTATATTTGAAACAGGATCTCACTAATTTGACCATGATGGCCTCAAACCTGTAATCCTCCTGTCAGCCTCCCAAATACTGAGATTACAGGCATGCGCCAAAATGCTTGATTTGCATCTACTACTTCTTAGTCATTATATCTTTTTTGTGTGCCTCTGGTTATCTTTCTTTGTGAATATTATACTTCAGCAATTAATTGCTTGTTGGAATAATTTGAGGCCTAGGTTGATGGAATCTTATTCCAGAGAACATTTGGTTTTCATTGGTCGGACCCATGAGGGTGTTTTCTGTCTGGAACCACCATAAACTAAGTTCAGAGATTAATGTTTACCAGTTAACCTAGATGGTACAAAGCCAAGCTAAAAGTCTGGCTTGGTGGCATGTGCTTGTAGTTCCAGCTAGTTGGGTGGCTAAAGCAGGAGACTCACTTGAGCCCAGGAGTCTAAAGCCAGCCTGGGCAACATAGTGAGACTGTCACAAAACAAAATAAAAAATCCAAGCTGTAAGACTTTGTGGGGGTTAGTTTTCCAATTAACAATTTCTCTTCAGATGTAACATATGAGGTTCCAAGCATAATAAGGGTGATTTTTTTTCAGAAGCCCCCCCCACCTCTTTTTTGTGGTACTGGGGATTAAACCTAAGGGTGCTCTTCCTCTGAGCTACACCCCAGGCCTTTTTATTTTTTATTTTGAAATAGGGTCTTGCTAAGTTGCTGAGGCTGTCCTCAAACCTGCATTCCTCCTGTCTCAGCCTCCCCAATACTGGGATTAAGGGCATAAGCCACCACTGTGCTGGGCTAGAAGTTTGATTTTTTTGGGGGGTGGTACTGGGGATTGAACCCAAGGACATTCTACCCCTGAGCTACACCTCCAGCCCTATTTTATTTTTTTATTTTGAAACAGGTCTCACTAAGTTGCAGAGGGCCTCACTAAATTGCTAAGGCTGGCTGCAAACCTGCGATCCTCCTATCTCTGCCTCCCAAGGAAGTTTGAATTTTTTAAAATTCTTTTCAGCTGGGCGTGGTTGCACACACATGTAATCCCAGTACTTGGGAGGCCGAGACAGGAGGATCACAGGTTCAAGGACAGCCTCAGCAAGTTGTGAGAATCTCAACAACCTAGCAAAACCCTGTTTCAAAACAAAAAAAGTAAAAAGGGCTGGGGGTGTAGCTCGGAGGTAGAATGCCCCTGAATTCAATCCCCAGTACCACAAAAAAAATTTCTTTCCAACGGGCAGGTTGTTCTGAGTAATCAGTAATCTAATCCACCATTACAGAAACAGAAGTCCATATATATACTATCAGATAGAATTAAACTATTCATATTGTCTTACCACTTGATATTTTAGTAATAATATATATTGAACATAATGACATGTCAATACAAATAGAGTCACATTTTCTTCATGGAAGCAAATCATTCCACAGTATTTAATCCTGTATTGGTAGGCATTTAGATTTTTTTTTCATCAACTGAATATTTGAACAACCACGCCAAATGATGCAAAGATAAGTATGATACAGTCTATATCTTTTAGGGACTTACAGGGTGCTGGGGATACAGAGTTGGAAAAAAACATTACAAAACCTAATAATGAGTGTTAACGAAGGTGGAGATAAGGGTACTAAGAGAACAGAAAAGGAATCTAGATGCATCAGGAATGACTTTCCTTTCACAGTGTGAGTAATTTCTTTCTTTTTTTTTTTTTTTTGCGGTACCGGGGATTGAACGCAGGAGCGTTCTACCTCCGCGCTACACCCCCGGCCCTATTTTTTATACTTTATTTTGAAACCGGGTCTCACGAAGTTGCGGAGGGCCTCACTAAGTAGAGAGAGAGAGAGACAGGAAGGAGGGGAGAGAGAAAGCACGCGCGCTGAGGCTGGCCGCGAACACGGATCCTCCGGTCTCCGCCTCCCAAAGTACTGGGATTACAAGCATGCGCCACCATGCCCAGCTGAGTAGTTTCTTTTAATAGCCTATTAAACAGAAGATGAGTTAAAACATTTCAAGCCAAGTGCAGTGGCGCACGCTTGTAACCACAGTACTTGGGAGGCTGAGACAGGAGGGTCGCAGGATCAAGGCCAGCCTCGGCAACTTAGTTAGATCCTGTTTCAAAACCAAAAATAAACTGGGGCTGTAGCTCCAGCTACTATGGGGCTGGGGCTGTAGCTCGGAGGTAGAATACCCCTGGGTTCAATCCTCAGTACCCCTCCAAAAAAAATCTGCTCCCATCTTTGTGCATTAAGTTCAGTTGTGAGCCAATTGGAAAACAGCTTCTTCTGAGACAGATTTCTGAGTATATCACCATGTGTCAGCATGGGGACTGTGGGCACTGTGAGGTCTGACTGTGAGGCTTGACCAGAGGAGGTTGAGAACAAAAGGACTTCAGGAAGGCGGGAAAACGCCCCTAACCATTCCCCTGCCCCCAGTCCCATAAATGTACCTGTCCTGGCCTGCTGTTAAACCACCAATCGGAGAATATACGACTGCCTTGCTTTCCCTCCCTCCTAAGGCCACATAAAAAGCCCCTATTCTGTAAGGAAGGGGCTCCTGACTCTCGTGGACTCTCTTCCTGCTGTCGAGCTGTGCTCTCTTTGACCCCATATTTTCCAACAGGGACCATCAAAGCAGGATAAGGCTGGGGATATAGCTCAGTGGTAGAGCACTTACCTAGCTTGCATGAGGCCCCAGATTCCATCCCCAGTACCACAAACAAAAGCAGGATAAGATCACATCTGATCAGCTACAGCTGCCCACCTTCCTGATGAGCTAACACTTCACACACAGATAGAGTCAAAGAGAGAGAGAGGGGAGAGGGGAATTATACAAGGTAGTCTTTGCTAAGGGCTACATGAAGGGTGCAGACCCTATAGACAACAGTAACAGGGGAGGGAAAGATCACTTCCAGCTGGGGTGGCTTCAGAAGCTGAGTGATGAGAACCAACCTCTAATAATGAGTAGGACCAGGATCTAAAAGGAAGAAGAGGGCAGGTGGCAGGAAGAAAATGGCATCTAAGAACAAGGAAAGGGAAGAGTAAAGCATAATTGGGTCACATGGAGTGAGAGCAGGGAAAGGCATGACTAGGTTGGGAACATGTATCCTGGGACTCAGTTATGATGGATGCTTAATGTCAGGTTGAGGAGTTTAAAATTGACTCTGAGCAATGGTCTTGCCATCCGGGGCCTTCGAGCAGGAGAATGACACATCAAAACCAGGGAAGAGTGACGTTTAATTTGATGGTTATGTGCAAGATATATTGAAAGGAGCTGGGTGTGGTGGCGCATGCTTGTAATTCTCAGTATTGTGAGACTGAGACAAGAGGATCCCAGGTTTGAGGCCAGCCTCAGCAACTTAGCGAAACCTTCAGCAATTTAGTGAGACACTGCTTTCAAAATAAAAAATAAAAATAGGGCTGGGGGTGTAGCTTGGAAGTAGAATGCCTCTGGGTTCAGTCCCCAGTACCACAAAAATAAAAACAAAACAAAACCAGTTGCTTGTTCCTGTCCTCCCTCCTGGCTGTCCTCTGGGGCTTAGGTCAAGGTCCTTTTCCTTCCTGAAGCTTCTCTGTCTATTCCAGGTGATCTGGCCATGGCCTTCTCCGAGCTCCGGTTGGCCCAGCAGTCCTCCCTTCCCTTCAGCCCTTTCCTCAGGTGGCCTCCTGTGAATGGGTTTCTGCCTATCGAGAGAGCATGTCTTCCACCAAGCTAGTGCCCTCTTCAGAGACCTAGTCCTTTTCATTTCGAGAACATAGGGAAGGACTAGGCATCTTTAAGCCCCCAAGAAATAACCATTAACTCATCAGTGAATGAGCGGAAGGACATTGAGAAAATGGAAGACAACATACGGACATAGAGACAGGCCTCATTGTAAGACCTGGCTTGGCTCCCAGGCTCGGCACTGACAAGCTGTGTCACCTTAAACTCTTTCTTTGTATTTGTTTTTGTTTTTTCTTTTTTGGTACTGGGGATGGAACCCAGTGGCATTCTTCCTCTGAGTTACACCCCAGCTCTTTTATTTTTTATTTTGAGACAGGTCTTGCTGAGTTGCTGAGGCTAGTCTCGAACCTGAGATCCTCCTGTCTCCCAAGCACTGGGATTACAGGTATACAACACTGTGCCTGGCTACCCAACCTCCACTGTTTTTTAGAGCTCCCTTAATGAAGTAATTTCCTTTGGGAAGAGATTTAGAACTTTCTGGGGTTTTTTTGTGGTACCGGGAATTGAACCCAGGGGCATTCTACCTCCAAGCTACATCCCCAACCCTATTTTTTAATTCTTTATTTTGAAACAGGGTCTCATTAAGTTGTGGAGGGCCTCACTAAGTAGCTGAGGCTGGCCGCGAACCTGCGATCCTCCTGTCTCAGCCTCCCAAGTACTAGGATTACAAGCATGTGCCACCACGCCCGGCTGAACTTTCTGTTTTATATCCTTACCCCCCCCCACACACACACACAAAATATGTGAACCATGGCTCTGGAGATTTTAATATTTATCGTAGGTAATCACAGTCCATCATCAAATAATATTGTATGATTTCACAGGTAATAGAAGACCCCTATAACTGTGCATTTCCTTCCCCACCATTTTTTCTCTTGTTGTACATTTTATTTCTACAAATATTTGGAACCACACATTGTTAATTTTTATTATATGAAATTATTTATTTTCAACAACATTGAGATATAATTCATATGCTATATAATTCACCCAGGCAAATTGTACAATTCTATGGTTTGGGGGATATCCATAGTGAAGGAGTCCAGGGACTGTCACCCCAAAATGTGGCCCCCTGGTGTGCTGATTTTTGTGGGGGAGGGTACTGGAGATTGAACCCAGGGGCATTCTACCTCCAACCTACACTCCAGCCCTTTTTTTTGAAACAGGGTCTCACTAAGTTGCTGAGAGTCTCCCTAGGTTGCTGAGGCTGTCCTCAAACCTGTGATCCTCCTGTCTCAGCCTCCCAAGTACTGGGATTATAAGCATGCGCCACCATGCTCAGCTCTGATTATTTTAAAGGAACTCAGAGAAGAGCAAGCAGATGCTACAAGAGGCTTCATTATGCTATCCCTGTGTCTACTTAAAGTCTGGACCCCCAAGGAACTAAACAATTACCTCTGGTCTCTTCCTGAGGCTTTGTTAACTAAGCACATCACAGGAAGTGGAACTGAAGACTGTCAACACACATGGACAGACTTGTCACACACCACTGTCCTCTGTTACAGTCCCAAAGAAAAAACTTTACAAACCATTTTGTGTCTTGGGGTTTGCTTCTGGGAATCAAACTCAGGGCCTCACACGTGCTAGGCAAGCCTTATACCACTGAGTTATAC
>PVJS01064264.1:0-10275 GCA_004027185.1 Glis glis | reverse complement strand
GTCTCTCTCTCTCTCTCTCTCTCTCTCTCTCCTTAGTGAGTCCCTCCGCAACTTTGTGAAACCCGGTTTCAAAATAAAGTATAAAAAATAGGGCCGGGGGCGTAGCGCGGAGGTAGAACGCCCCTGCGTTCAATCCCCGGTACCGCAAAAAAAAAAAAAAGAGAGATAATAAAACTTTAAAAAGTGAGCCAGACATAAATCCAAAGATCCAAAAATATAGTGATTGAAAAAAAGACTTCAAACTGGCCATGGCGGTGCATGCCTGTAATACCAGTACTTGGGAGGCTGAGACAGGAGGATCACAGGTTTGAAGCCAGCCTCAGCAACTAAGCAAGGCTCATAGAGCTGGGGGTGTGGCTCGAAGGTAGAATGCCCCTGGGTTCAATCCCCAACACCAAAAAAAAAAAGACTTCACAGGATAAAAGCAAATTGGATACCGTGAAAGTAAAAAATTTAAGTGAGCACAGGTCAATAAAAATTATCCAAACTGGGCAATGCTCGGAGGTAGAATGCCCCTGGGTTCAATCCCCAGTACCAAAAAAAAAAAAAAAAGAACAGACAGGTTCTCTTTCAAGTCTGCAGACAGTGAGGCTCAGAGCGGGCAGCGGCACACACACCCAAAGTCCTGCGCTGGTGAGTAGTGAGGTCAGGCTCAGGATCCAGGTCTGCTTGACAAAACATCTAGGCTCTTGTCAGGAGCCATCTTAGCCCATGCAATGAGGTCACCATTTTAGGCCGGCTTAACCATGTACACAGCACATGCTAAGTGGAAATTGTCCACAAGCAGACAAGCTTCCTTGGACCGGATGGGACCGAAAGGTGGACTTTGATGACCTTCTGTTCTCCCTGAAACGTTCACCTTGCCCCTCCCTAGACTTAGCTTGTAATTGCCTTTCCCTAAACTTAACTTGTAACCCTAAACTTAACTCGTGACTACTTTGCCGTTTAATCATTTTTTATGATGCTTTGTTTAAACTTTAAATAAAAGAATGGTGCTGGCTGCAGAAGGACAGGAGAATTGCCTGGCTCCTCCTGGGCCAACCCCAATACTAAAAATAATTCTGGACCCAGAGTTGTTCATGTGAGGGAGGGACTTCAGCAAACAGCAACTGCGGCACCGAGATCATCACAGGCTCTCACTCAGTAAGAGGCCCAATAATGTGAGCACATCCTGCCTTGGTTGGAGATGCTGGCTGGAGAAGCAGGGCCTGGTTCACGCGTGTCCCTGTGGGCTCTGCGAAGTCTCCCAGGGAGAGTGGAGAAACCTCACAGAAGAGGTCTGCTGTCTGGGTGGTACTGGGGTTTCACGCACTATAAAATGTGGTAATTGATGGCTTTTCCCCCACAGCTTTAATCATTTCCTCAGCTGGGCCAGAGGTCATGAGGGCCACAGGTCTTGTGGCACCAGGACCGGACAACTGAGGCTATTGCTCTGTTACTCCATCTCTCTGGCAAAGGACAACAGGCTACAGAACTGGTGAAGGATAGCAGGAGTTCTGGAGGAACCACAGAAGGGAGTTCCGGAAGCTCTATGTCCCTGGAGACCTGGCCCAGACTGGCCTAACGATCACCCCTGTATTTCCACATAAGTGTCCTAAGGAAGGGAGAATGCTGAAATCTCTTGGCTCTGAGCTAAGCGCCATGCTTCTCTCCTGTCACCCCACCCCCTTCCAGAGAATTCTGGAAATAGAAGAGAATACTAGTTGGAAATCCTGAGGTCCTTCTGAGCTAGAGCTCTCTGAAGGAGGATGCTGAAAATAATGAGCAGCCCAGCAGCCCCCATCCCTGTGCCCACTGAGGGTGAATTTCCAGTTCTCTCTCTCTCTACATACACACACACACACACACACACACACACACACACACACACACACCAGCCAACCCTATCTCCAGTCTCTGCCCTGTTCTGTGTCCTTGGGCTCTGGACAATCTCTGGCCTTCAGACTGTTGGGAAGGAGCTGGCGCCTGTTCCAGGATGCCCTGAACTCCAAAAGATAATTGCACATTCTCTCAGTGGTACTTTTTTTTTTTTTTGCAGTACCGGGGATTGAACGCAGGGGCATTCTACCTCCGCGCTACACCCCCGGCCCTATTTTTTTTATACTTTATTTTGAAACCGGGTCTCACGAAGTTGCGGAGGGCCTCACTAAGTAGAGAGAGAGAGAGAGAGAGAGACAGCTGAGGCTGGCCACGAACCCGGATCCTCCGGTCTCCGCCTCCCAAAGTGCTGGGATTACAAGTGTGTGCCACCACGCCCGGCTCTCTCAGTGGTTCTTAAGGAGTCTCCTCACTTCCCTTAAGATACATGTGTACAGGGGGAAAAAATATACAGGACAGCTCAAAGAAGTTACTGCACCAGGTCACTCTCTCCATCATCTGCCTGCCTCTTATGCCCTCGAGGTTGTACTGGGACCAGAACTCCACTTCATATATCCTCCATAGCTTCTCTAGAACCTCCCTGTAGAAACTGAGGCCTCTCGACACCTTTTGTTCCCAGCTATGTGAGTACCGTACTGATGAGCAAGATAAGCAGAATATTAGAAACTCAAGAATACTGTTACCCTCCCACCAGCCTCCCTGCCTGCCTTTCTTCCTTCCTTCTTTCCATCCTTCCTTCTTTTTGCACAGCTGAGTATAGTGGATAAATTCTGTGCTCTAAATCACACACACACACGCACGCACGCACGCACGCACACACACACGCATACACACCAAATAACTGCAAACAGAGTCTAAGGGGCATGGGTAGTAGAACTGTAGAACTGTTATCTTCACTAATATCATCTGAATTGGAAATCTCCTGTCACAGCAGACCTGTGAGGACATTCAACCTGGGGATGGAGTATTGCAGGCCAGTTCTTTTGCTGTCTTTCTCTGTGTTCACTCAACTCTCAGACTATGGGAAGCATTCTGTTTCCCTTACTCTGAGCTCCCAGGAACACTTCACTACAGCCCCCTGGCATTTACAGTATAACCACTCCCAAGATGGGTATGATGGCTCATGCCTGTAATCCCAGTATTTGGGATACTGAGATGGGAGGATCACAGGCTAGAGACCAGTTTTAGCAAGAATGGCAGTATTTGAGTAAACTGGGTGTGGTGGTGCACACCTATAATCCCAGTACTTGGGAGGCTGAGACAGGAGGATTGCAGGTTCCTGGCCAGCCTCAGCAACTTAGTGAGACCCTGTTTCAAAATAGAAAATAAAAATAAGGCTGGTGGTATAGCTCATTGGTAGAACACCCCCTGGGTTCTATCCCCAGTACCACAAATAAAGGGGAACTGGAGAGGGGAGCTCAAGGTAAAATGTCTCTGGGTTCAATCCCCAGTACAACAACAAACAAACAAGAAAACCACTCCCCAAAAGGGGGCATGCAGCCATGATCTCTCTGTGCCCAGATCCCCCCAAGGCTCACTACCAGATCCAGGCTTTGATCATTGGATCCTGGCATCATTTGTGCCAATAACCAGGACACATTGTTTATCTTCACCCACAACTGTCCTTTCCCTTGTCGGTGCTGCATGGTTCCCAGCTCACAGAACCCTTCTGGACACCTCCCCTTATTTTACTCTTGTACTAATCTCTGAGAGAAGAATTTTGTCAGTCTTGGGAAAGCTGGAAATGCTGGATTCAGGCCTATTGAGGTTTTTTCATCCGCCAAACCTAATACAATGAGAGGAACCCTGGCTGTATTTCTACCCATCTCCATTATTCCCCACTGCTAATTTACCTCCTTTGACATGTTTCAGACGGCATTCCCACTACTGTGACCCAATAAACCTGACCACTCACAACTTAGAAAAAGGAAGATTTATTTGCTCACAGTCCTGGAGATTTCAAGGGTTCAGTCCATATGAGGCCAAGTTCATCATTGGAGCTCAGGGCATGGCGGTGGGAGGCAGAGAGAGGGACAAGCAGAGCTGCTCTCACATCAGGGAGGCCAGAAACAGAGCAAGGAAGGGGATTCAAAGACACAAGTACACTCCTTAAGGTCACACCCCCAGGGACCCACCTTCTCCAGCCACATCCTGCCTGCCTAAGTTACCACCTGTAAATCCATTACAGTGATTTTATCCACTGACAAGATTATAACCTTCATGACTTAGTTATATCAACTCTGAACATTAATACAGGAGCTCCTCGGGGGACATTCTATATCCAAATCATGATAACATCCATTTCCCCCTCCTCTCCTGTACCATGAAGACAGAATCTTGAATCCACTTGAGCTCTGGACCCCACTCCTCTGCCTTCTCAGGGAAAGTCCCCATTAACAATGTATTCCCTCTGTCCTCAAGTAGCTTTAACCTCAACCTCTCCTTCTGTCTCTCTCCTCTCCCTTCTTCCTTTCCTCCCTTCCTCTCCCTGGACCTTCCTAGTCATCTGAGACTCGTTTTTAGAAGGATGCAAAGTTCACCCTGTAGATGTAAATGAAAAGGGGATAAGAGAAAAAATGGGAAGGAGAAGGAGGAGGGGGGAAGAGGAGAAAGGAATGGGAGAGAGAGAGAGAAAAAACTGGCTCTTTCCCCATGAGAACCAAACTGCTTACATTTCTCCTGGCTTGACACTCCTGCCAGCTATTGCCCTAATCTCTCCTCCTCTTCACAGCCAAGCATTTTGGGCAAAGCATCTATATTTATCTCTATTTCCTCACCTCCCGTTTATTTCTCAACTTGGAGCAATCTGGATTCAATCTCCCTTCTCTACTAAAACTGATCTATCTTCACCAAGGAACATCTACCTGCAAAATCCAATTGATTAAAAAACAACAGCAAAAGCCGGGCATGGTGGTGCACATTTGTAATCCCAGTACTTGGGAGGCTGAGACAGGAGGTTCAAAGCCAGACTCAGCTACTTAGTGAGGCCCTCCGCAACTTAATGAGACTCTGTTTCAAAATAAAGAATAAAAAATAGGGCTGGGGGGTGTAGCTTGGAGGAAGAATGCCCCTGGGTTCAATCCCCAGTACCACACACACACACACACACACACACACACACACACACACAAAACAGCAATAACAACAATAATAATGGGTGGGTGTGGTAGCACACACCTATAATCCCAGTACTTGGGAGGCTGAGACAGGAGGATCACAGGTTCAAGGCCAGCCTCAGCAGTTTAGTGAGACTCTCAGCAACTTAGTGAAACCCCATTTCAAAAATTAAAAAAAAAAAATAAAAAAGGTTAGGGGTATAGCTTGAAGGTAGAATGCCCCTGGGTTCAATCCCCAGTACCACACACACATCCCCCAAAAAAACAGCTATAACAACAACAATAATAATGGGTGGGTGTGGTAGCACACACCTATAATCCCAGGACTTGGGGGACTGAGACAGGAGGATCACAGGTTCAAGGCCAGCCTCAGCAGCCTAGCAAGACTCTCAGCAACTTAATGAAACCCCATTTCAAAAATTTAAAAAAAATAAAAAGGGTTAGGGGTGTAGCTTGGAGGTAGAATGCCCCTGGGTTCAATCCCCAGTACCACAAATAATAATAATAATAATAGTAATAATAATAATAATAATAATAATACACAACTTTTCCAGAGCATGTGGTCCCAAGGAAGACACCCCTGCCCCACCTTTTTCTAAGACTTTTTCCCCCAGCCTCTGTGGCTCTTCCTTCTCTGGGGATACACCTCTGCTAAGCTTTGAACTTGGTTTGTGTCCCCTGAGGGTTCATTGTGATTAAAGGGGGAGATGGGGGTCTAATGGGAGGTCTTTAGTCTACTTTTGGGAGGTGGTGGAATCTTAAGGAGGTGGGGTCTAATGGGAGGTCTTTAGGTCTTTAAGTCTACTATTGGGAGGTGATGGAATCTCCGGGAGGTGGGGTCTAATGGAAGGTCTTTAGGTCTACTATAGGGAGGTGGTGGAATCTTCGGGAGGTGGGGTCTAATGGAAGGTCGTTAGGTCTTTAGGTCTACTATAGGGAGGTGGTGGAATCTTCGGGAGGTGGGGTCTAATGGGAGGTCTTTAGGTCACTAGACATGTGGTATTTTCTCATACAACTCTTTTCAGTAGTTCTTGCTAGAGGGTTGTTATGAAAGGAACCCTGTCCATCCTCTCTCTCTCTCTCTCTGCTCCAGTGTGAGATACAATCCCTTGCTCCTATCAGCACTCCCACCAGCCAGCTACTGCCTTCACTAGAAACCAAACCAATGGGACCCCTCCCCTAGTCTTGAACTTTGTACCTCCAAAATTGTGAACTAAATAGACCTTGCCTCTATGTCTGCAAGGGTTGGTCTCTCTCCCTCTTCTTACAAAACTCCTGAAGGTGTACTCAAGGGGCTCCACCCTAAAAACCTTCTGTAATTTTAACCACCTCCTCAAGGACCCATCTCTGAATACCATTGTCAGATCAGATTTCCACTCTCTTAATCCATTAACATATGACTTTGGGTTAATCCATTAACAAACTCCTGCATCAGTTTGGAGGACAAACCATATTCAAACCATAACAGCTGGTTTCACAAAGGAGGAAAAAACAACTGCTTTTCCAAGAAGTGAGAAAGGATATCAGGCCAGCAAAATGCACAGACGCCTTCCAAACACCCATGGTCAAAAGCATGGCGCCACGCAGCCTGGCGAGCCCAACGGTGGTGGGCTTCTCAGTCTCTCTGTTCTGCCCAGAGGAGGTGGTTCTGGGGGCTCCAGTGAGAACAGGGTATGACTTGGATCTGAGTTCAAATTTTTCTTTTTTCCCCTCACTCTTTCTGTACCCAAACCACTAACACTGACCCACATTCCCTCCTAATGAAACCAGAGGCCAAGAGAAAGGAGACACCTGCGAGCTGCGTTATGAAGACTAAGCAGCCTAAGACAAGGCTTGTTCTAGGAAAAGGGGCATTAAGTGCAAAGGCCCTCGTCTTCCAGGAAGAGCCTGAAGGTCAGCACATGAGCGAGGAAGAAAGTGGTAGACAGAGGGCCAGCCAGGCATGGTGGCACAGGCCTGTAATCCCAGTACTTGGGAGGCTGAGACAGGAGGATCACAGGTTCAAGGCCATCCTCAGCTACTTATAAGGCCCTCCGCAACTTAGTGAGATCCTGTTTCAAAATTAAAATTTTTTAAAAATAGGGCTGGGGGGTAGCTCAGAGATAGAATGCCCCTGGGTTCAATCCCCAGTACCACAAATAAATAAATAATAAATAAATAAATAAATGAATATAAATAAATAAATAAAATAGGTCTGGGGGTGTAGCTCAGAGGTAGAATGCCTCTGGGTTCAACCTCCAGTACCAAAAAAAATTTTTAAAATAAGATAGGGCTGGGGAGCTCAAGAGGTAGAATGCCCCTGGGTTCAATCTCCAGTAACACACACACACACACACACACACACACACATGACAGAGGGTTGGAGAGCCAGGCCAGAGAGCCCACCCCACAGGGCCCACTAGGAGAATAACAAGAAGCCCCCAGGGCAGATGAAACATTACCATCACCATAAGATTGAGAACAATTGAGTGAATGCAAAGGCTCCTGCCTCTAGCTCCAGCTGCTCTGGAGGCTGAGACAGGAACATCCCTTGAGCCCTAGAGTTTGAGGCCTTCTCAGGCAACGTGGTGACACCCCATCTCAAAAAATAAAATAAGCCGGGCGTGGTGGCGCACGCCTGTAATCCCAGTACTTTGGGAGGCGGAGACCGGAGGATCCGGGTTTGCGGCCAGCCTCAGCTCTTTCGCTCTCTCTCTCCCTGTCTGTCTCTCTCTCTCTCTCTCTCTCCTTAGTGAGGCCCTGCGCAGCTTCGTGAGACCTGGTTTCAAAATAAAGTATAAAAAAAAAAATAGGGCCGGGGGCATAGTGCGGAGGTAGAACGCCCCTGCATTCAATCCCCGGTACCGCAAAAATAAATAAATAAATAAATAAATAAATAAATAAATAAATAAATAAAATAGATAATTGACTTTTTGGGTGTGTGTGTGGTACTAGGGATTGAACCCAGGGCATTCTACCTCTGAGCTACAACCCCAGCCCTATTTTACTTTATTATTTGGAAACAGCGTCTTACTAAATTGCTGAGAGTCCCACTAAATTCCTGAGGCTGGCTTTGGACCTGCGGATGATCCTCCTGTCTCAGCCACCCAAGTACTGGGATTACAGGCATGCACCACCACACTCAGCAATAATTGACTTTTTTTTTTCAATCTTATATAAGGTCTTTTGAGAGAACTAAGTTATCTTTTTTTTTTTTCTTTCTTTCTTTTGGTACTGGAGATTGAATCCAGGGACATTCTACCTCCAAGCTACACCCCCAAGCCTTTCATTTTTTTGTTTTGAAACAGAGTCTAAGTTGCTGAGAGTCTTCCTAAATTGCTGAGGCTGGCCTCAAACCTGTAATCCTCCTGTCTCAGCCTCCCAAGTACTGGGATTACAGGCATGAGCCACCACACCCAGCTAAAACTAAGATATTATTATAGTTGATATAACACAGTCTAAGGATAAGGTAAATCATATGCAAAGTCAGGTTCTACCCAAATGAAATTGCTACCCTGGCTTGTGGCCCCCTGTTGTGAAATTCTGGAGCAGTGTCTGGAAACAAAACTCCCCTCTCCATCAGGCAAAGACTAGTATGCTGCAGCTAAGTTCTACTGACACCTGACCTTCAGCCCACAGCTGGGGCCTGAGTGGAAGGTGCTACTATCAGATCTGGCCTAGCCTGTTGTTTTTCAAGCCAGGGTGGATCAATGGCCTTGCTCTGCTGAAATCACCGGAGGTAATTAAAAGGGCAGGGCTGAACTTGGCCTCCCAGAAGGAAGGAGAGAGGGAGTTGGGCAGATTTTCCTTTCTGCAATGCCAGCGTTACAAAATTGACATTCGTATCTACTTTCTTCTTCACATCATCTAGTTTTGGAATCAAAACTCCCTTATGGGAGCCAGATAGATTGGGAAGTCAAGCACAGGGGTGGGTGCTGGGGTCTGCAACTTTAAGCAGAAATCTCTGGCCTTTTATCTAAAGCAGACGTTTGCAACTGGGGACAATTTTGTCCCTCACCTCAGGGCCCATTTTGCAATATGTGGACACATTTTGGGTTTTCATAACTTGAGATGGGGGAGGGCGATGCTACTGCCATCTAGAGGGTAGAGGCCAGGGATGCTACTAAATGTCACAATGACAGGACTGCCCCCCAGACCCCCAAAAATGCCAGCCTCGATTTAAGAAAATAGGAGCAAGAAAAAGAAACTCAAAGCTGAGTGTGGTAGCACACATCTGTAATTCCAGTACTTGGGAGGCTAAGATAGGAGGATTGCATGTTCAAGGCCAGCCTCAGCAAATTAGGAAGACCCTATTTCAAAATAAAAAATAATAGGGCTGGGGTGTGTCTCAGAGGTAGAATGCCCCTGGGTTTAATCTCCGGTAACACACACGCAAAAAAAAAAGGAAAGAAACTCAAATATTTAAGGGCATTTCATGTGCCATATGACCTACACATCCACATCCACAAGCACACTTGTATCATTTAATTGTCACACCAGCTGCATAAAGTGATGCCCATTTCCCAGGTGAGAAAATGAAGTCACCAGTTAAGTGGGGCTTCAACAAGCTAGTAACTGGTAGAGGAGGAATTTGAATTTGGCTCTGGGTGACTGTCACTAAGCTATAAGTTCCATGAGGACAGGGACCTTGTCAATCTTGTTCACCTCTGTTTCCAGTGCCTCCCAGAAGTTAGTACTAACAGAAGTCCACTAGAGACTTACTTGAGATGATAGTGGTTAAATAAATGAATGCATGAATCAGTGGTTTTGAAGTCCATGGTTGCTTCTTCCCATCTCTCCTTGAAAGTAATAAAGATCCTCAGAACCTCCTTGCAGGCTTTAGGCAAGACAATGGTACACAGCAGAACAGGAACCTCCCCGGGGCCAACTCAAGTCAAAGTGGGAATTTACCATAAGAAGCAGAGCTGTTATAAAAAACAAACATGGCCAGGGCTGATGGCTATAATCCACCAGGAATCACAGTGACCTGAGGTCTCTGTCATTTCAGGGGGGAACACTGGGGATCGAACCCAGAGGCATTCTACCTCTGAGCTACACCCACAGCTCTCTCTTTCTTTCTTTCTTTCTTTCTTTCTTTCTTTCTTTCTTTCTTTCCCCTTCCTTCCTTCCTTCCTTCCTTCCTTCCTTCCTTCCTTCCTTCCTTCTTTCTTTCTTTCTTTCTTTCTTTCTTTTTTCTTTCTTTCTTTTTGTGTGGTTCCGGGGATTGAACCCAGGGGCATTTTACCTCCAAGATACACCCCCCGGCCCTATTCTTTTATTCTTTTTTTTTTTTTTTTTTTTT
>PVJS01064263.1:0-10277 GCA_004027185.1 Glis glis | reverse complement strand
CTGAGGGTTCTCCATTATCAACCAGAGTCCCTTGTGTGACCCTACTACTCCTTAGGTTGCACATATTAAAGAAAACATATATCCCTTCTTTTTTTGTGATTGACTGATCTCGCTTAACATAATGTTCTCCAGATCCTTCCACTTTCTTGCAAATGATGTTCTTTTGTTCTTCTTGTTCTTCTTTATTGCTGAGTAGAATTCCATTGTGTGTATTTCCCACAATTTTGTAATAAGCTGGGCCATGGTGGTACACACCTATAATCCTAGTACTTGGGAGGCTGAGACAGGAGGATCCCAGGTTTGAGGCTAGCCTCAGCAACTTAGTGAGACCCTGTTTCAAAATAAAAAAATAAAATAGGGCTGAGGTATAGCTCAGAGGTAGAATGCATCTGGGCTCAATCTCTAGTACCCTTCAAAAATGTTTTAAATATTAAAAAATTTAAATGTTTTAAAATTATTTCTTTTTTAATGTTTTCTTTCATATTTTAATTTGGGTAGTCTATTGAATCTTATTTCTGAGATTTTTCTCTGATTGCAGGAGGCATAGAATTTCATAGATATATTTTAGTCTTTGAAATTTTTTCTTTTGGTTCAGTTCATCCACTCTCACCCTTCAATTCAAGATTCTTTTAGCATTTAGGTATCTTCTCTAGGGATAGATGTGATATATGGGTGTTAGTGCTTTATGTCTCGGCTGGGTTCTTACTCTCCTAATGCGCCCAATATAAAAATTTTTATCTAATGCTGTTAATAAAGTTGTGAAATAAAAATTGTTATTGCTGTGAATCAATCAGACAAATTTACTTTGTTACTAATAGATTTTCTTCAGAGTAAGAAAGAAAGGAAGCTTGATCATCAAATAATAAACTTTAAATATTTAAAGTATTTATGTTCATTCTCTTGTCATCTATCTAATCATATCTCTTATATATCCTATTTTATTTCTCAAATCCAGTCTAAAAAGGATCTGAAGTACCTTCTGTGAGGCTTCATAGTTTCACCTTAATTCCATTCCTTTACATTTTAATCTGCTAGAATAATTTCAGTGCATTTACTAGAGTAAAGGGTATCAATGTTGGCTTCTTATTTAATTTAGGACCAGAAGTAATGAAGAAATGAATGAGGTACATGATAAGCACACAGCAAGTACTTTATGTCAAGAGTAAACTTATAGCTGGGAGAATATATACCCCTTCTGTTGGAAGTGCTCCACTGAGAAATAATTTTTATCAGACTTCCTTTTCCTTATTTCTGTGGTCTATTTCTTTGATCATCTCTATTTTAAAAAAATGTATTTAATCTCTAGATGGAGAAACACTGAGCTAGAAAAAAGTTTAATTAGACTCTGATTCTTTAGAGGGTATTATCCTATTGGTAGCCATAGGATTTATTCCATAAGTATATAGTTTCAAAGTTATTTCCCTATCTTCTCCATTGTGGATTCATTTAATTTTACCTCTATGACTGTTTCTTAGGAACCAAAAATTTTCAGGAAAATTACCAGTTGCAGTAAATTTTAGCCTTTAGTATTTCTTTCAAATAACACTAGACCTCCTCATGGGTAGTGCAAGAATCTTACAACAGAATTATCAGTTCTTCCTTCTAGTCACATAAAACATGGCTGTCTTTTATTTCACTTATCTATGATAAGCTATGGTCACCAAATACATTATTTTCTTTTATTATTAGATCATTTAAAAATAAAAAATAAAAGATTTGACTTTACATTCATTTGTTTATTCTCTAACACTCTATGATATCATTTTCCTTCTCTCTGAAATAACCTCTTTTAACATTTCTTGCAAGGCAAAAGTACTGGCAAAAAAGAAAAATTCTCAACTTTTGTCTAAAAAGGTCTTTATTTTTCTTTCTCTTTTGAAGGATAATTTTTCAAGGATATAATTCTAGGTTGGTAGTCCCTCCCTCCCCCTTTGAACACTGAATATTTCACTCCACTCTCATTTTGCTTGCATAGTTTCTTAGAGAAGTCTGACATAGTTCTTTTTCCTGATTTTCTGTAGCTAAGGTGTCCTTCCCACACTTCTCTTGGCTAATTTTGAGATTTTCTCTTTGACTTTGGTTTTCTTCAGTTTGAATATGATATGTCTAGATACAGTTTATTGTTGTTGTTATTTATCCTGCTTAATACTCTCTGTACTTACTGGATCTATTATTTTGGGTCTGTCATTAATTTTAGAAATTCTGAGCTATATTTCTTCAGATAGTTCCTCTGTTCCTTTTTCTCTTTCTTTTCCTTCTTGTATTTTCATTATGCAAAAGTTACACCTCTTGTAATTGTCCCACAATTCTCTGTTCTTTTTATTTTTCTGTATTTAAGTTCTATAAGTTTCTATTGGCATATGTTTAAGCTCAATAATTCTTGCCTTGGCTATAAGCAATCTCCTGATGAGCCCATCAAAGACATTCTTCATTTCCATTACAGTGGGTTTATTTTGATATAGCATTTCCTTTTGGTTGTTACTTAAGAGTTTTCTATGTTTTTGCTTGTTATTCATCTGTTCTTGTACATTGTCCACTTTTTCCAATCATGTTGTTTGAAATTCTCAGTGTGATAATTCCAATATCTCATGCTTGGTTTGTCTCTTCAGGCCATGGAGGTTGTTGTTGTTGTTGTTTTAATATACTTTCATTGGTGCATTGTAACCATGTATCATATTGAGGTTTAGTATGATAGAATGCACCACACGCTATGTATAGGCTGTACAGTTGTTTTGTTTGTTGCCTTTTAACATGTCTGGTAAATTTTTTGTTCAAAGTTTCATATGATGTATCACCTAAATGGAACTGAGGTAAATCGGCCTGTAGTGTAGGGTTTTATGTTTTTTTTGACTAGGAGATAGGCAGTGTTTACTGTGTGCTGTAGTATGTTTACTGTGTATGTAGTGTTTACTGTGTGTCTGAGGCTATAGTGTCTTGTAGTATCCTTTTTGTCTCCACTTTTGTCTTTGAGTTTGGTTTTAGTGAGCACAAGTTGGGCATTTCCTTTACACCTAGGTGAGTAAATCTCTAGTGTCCTTTTAGATAAGACCTTATGGGAAACAGAGAGCTAGGACATATTTCAGAATAAAACCCCTTCCAGAAGCAGTAGGGGTTTTATCTTCGGCCTTCACAGTGAGGATCTAGTAAGGCTTCTAGAGGTAATATTCATGAAAGCTTTCCCCTCTGTCCTGGTCAACATTCTCATGGTCATAATCCAAAAGAACTGACCACACACCTTAGAGGAAGGAAGATTTATTTGCTCAGTTTTTGAAGATTTAGAGGTTCAATACATATGAAGTTGGGTCTGGAGAGAGGGAGAGCACAAAGGATCTGCTCTTACAAAGCTGAGGCCAGAAGCAGAGAAGGAGCAGCGGGAGGAGAAAACCATATATAGTCCCAGGCCACACCCCGGGGGTCCCTCCTTAGCAACCAAGCCCCACTTCCAACATTGCTACCTTGTTTCCGAGGGCCACGTGAGGGCTATTCTAAATCCAAATCATTAGACCCTCCTACTCTTTAATTCTTAAAATAGTTTACACTGAGCATCCAGCAATTAATCCATCAGTATTTCTTCCCCAATACTATCTTCATCTGAGGGCTTCTGCTCCTGGGCCATTTTTGCTCTCTGAAAACTGATTTTTCCATATCTGCTTTCCTGGCTCTCTGGTTTTCTGGGAAACAGTTTGTCCTGTCCTCAGTTTTCTGATGGGTCTAGGAGGAGTTGTTGACTTTCAGTTTGTTCAGCTTTTTTCCTTTTGTGAAGTCAGGAGTAACTATTTTCAATCTCTTTATACAATGGATTAGCAACTAGAAGTTCCTGTGTTTCTTGTTAGAACAAAGATAGAATTTTAGAGCATGATTAGTCTCTTAAGCCTTTTATTTTTCATCTTTAAACACTATTTCCAGTGAATATTTGAACACAGATGACATTCTGACAGAAATAACTTTTTTCATCACCTTTTGAAATTATCTTTTCTTTTTCATTTTTCTAAATGCAGACTTCAATCCTTTGCAATCTGGAAGGCAATAAATGAATTCTTGATGCTTTCTTTCTAAGCCTTGATTCAGTAATTAGAAAAGGTTTCTTAAAAATCAGAAACATTTATCTCCTTCAAAAGATGTAGATAAGCCGGGCGTGGTGGCGCACTCTTGTAATCCCAGTACTTGGGAGGCTGAGACCGGAGAATCCGGGTTTGTGGTTATCTCAGCTACTTGGTGAGGCCCTCCACAACTTAGTGAGACCCTGTTTCCAAATAAAGAATAAAAAATAGGGCTGGGGGTGTAGCTAGGAGGTAGAATGCCCCTGGGTTCAATCTCCAGTACCGCAAAAAAAAAAAGATGTAGAATTTGTGTTCCAATTTAAATCACTTTTAATGTACCATACAGGATCCGGTGAATACAAAGAGGAACAAAGGTTGGATATCCAAATCATCTTGTTCTAGGACCAGCCACATAGTCAGGTAAATGATATCCAACTAGTGTGATAGATAATGATGTTCAGTCATGAGGAGGAGCATAGAAGGGGACACTGCCCAATGTTGCAGGGTTGGGGTAAGGCAGGGAAAGTCACCTGAAACAGTTGATGTGATCTATCTCTGGAAGGATGACAAGGGCTGAGTAGAACATTCTAAGCAGAGAAAACTGCCTAAGAGGTAGATGGTTTGTCCATGGTTCGTTTCTTCTGTAGTCTGGACTCAGAGAACAAAGCAAATTAGGCAAGTTGGGTAGTGTTTTTCCAGTTCTTATTGGATTTGTGATTATATTATTTGGTTTGATAATATTATAAATTGGCCAAATGCCAAATATAAGCAATTTTTAATTTTTAATTTGTATTATCCTATAGTATGAAAATTGAGAATTATTGATATAAGATTTGATATTGATATGATTTATTCATATTGATATAAGATTATTCATATTGCTATAAGACTCATATTGATATAAGATTTGATATAAGATCATATTGATATAAGATTGATTCATATTGATATAAGATTTAATCATATTGATGTAAGATTTGAACTGCCAACATAGTTTAATATTTTATTTCTCTAATTATTTTTCTTAAATATTTTCCATGGTGGTAGAATGCACCCAAGTTTGAGTTAAGTTTGATTGGTTTTGTTTTTCTTTACCTGTAAGGACATTTTATGATTTCATAGGAAATTTTCAGAAAAATTAAGCTACTTCTTTTAGCTATCTCATGTAGTTAAGCTATTTCTCTTTAAGTGGCAGGACATTATGTGACTTCATGTATACTGTCAGTCTAAACCAACATATTGGTAGTTTACTTTGTCAAGTCTAAAGTACCACTAGCTTCCAGTAAAAGTATAATGAAAATAATTTTAACTACTCTACTGAAATATAGGAATACCTTTAGAATAATAACTAGTAGATTATTACTTAGTTTTATTATAGTGTCATAGCTCTTGAAATTATCATTACCAGCCAAGTATATACTGTTTCTAAAATGAAATGAATACGCATGCACAGAAGAAAGAATTTTGGACTCCTTGAAGAAAGCAGGATAAAGAATCTATTTTAGATTATAGAATATAGCACCAAAGCAATTGACATCTTAATTTTCTAAAAAAAATCATCTTCTCGTTTTGTTTCCTAAAAGTTGACTTTTAGTTATGTTGCTGCTAAAATTTTTCTCTGAAATATTTTGCATAGATAACTAAGGAAATTTGGGGTGAAGTAACATTCCTTAAAACAACGATTGAAACTATTAAATATTCACTCTTATTCCAGATGTCTCTTTCCTCATGCTTTCCCTTCCTTACTAGAAATCGTATTTTAGTTTTCTATTGCTGCTATAACAAATTACCATCAGTTTAGTGACTTAAAACAACACAAATTTATTATCTTATAATTCTGTAGACCAAAATTCCAGTAAAAGACTAAGCATACCCAAATCAAGATGCGGGCGGGCAGGCTGTTTTAGAATCTAGGGTAGAATCCATTTACTATTTATTTGGGATGTGAGCTTAATTCAGTTCCTTGAAGTCGTAGGACTGAGGTCTCATTTTGTTTTCTTACTGACTATAAACTGAAGGTTATTCCAACTTCCAGGGGCTACCACATTTCTCAGCTTGTCTTCTCCTTCCTTCACTTTTAAAACTAGCAACAACCTGTTGAATCCTTATATTGCATCTCTCTGACACATTGCATTTCTGTAATTTTTCCACTTTTAAGGATTTACATGATTATATTGGGCCCACCCTGATAATCCAAGATAACTTCTATATCTCAACGTCCTTAATCTTAATCATATGTGCAAGCCAGTTTAACCATATAACATAAAAATTCACAGGTTCTAGGAATTGGGACATGGGCATCTTTGAGGAGACTGTATTTCTACCTCCATAAACCTAATATTGACTGGTACTTGACTTTGCTGGATCAGTTTTTTTTTCTGCTTATAATACCTCTGACATTTTCCTCTTTATTTTATGAATGCAAAAGAAGTGTTGAGATTCAGACTGCCTAAGGAATTATATCTAATACTTATAAGGAAATTATAAGGAAAACAGATTCTATAGGCATTGAAAAATATACTTTCATGCAAATGACATAATTGTTCTCCTTTTGTCAGTCACAGAAAGTAAAGGGTCATATGTTTTCTCTCATATTTGGAAGCTAGAGAGAAACCAGGAAACAAAGAGGTCTTTAGACAAATGAGGGAGATACCAGTAGAATAGTGGAAGGGGATTTGGGGAGGGAAGTGAGGAGATGAGAGGGGAGATCTGATGATGGAAACAATTCAGATAATCCTTTGTTCATATTTGAAGTTATCTGTATCAATGTAAATATTAATCTATGGGGAAGGGGAGGGAGTGGGGTGGGACCTGGAAGGAAACCCACTGAATGCTGTGTGCATGTTTTTTTCTATCACTCTGAACCTTACTATGATGTATAATTACAGTGCACCAATGAAAAAAACTTACACTAAAAAAATGCTTTCAGAGTATTTCTTTTCAAAAGGGAAAATCTTGTATGTTTTCATGAGTTTATAATAAGTTCCTAATACTTACTAAGGTCCATAGTTATTCACACAGTGGCAGAAGTCAACCATTGTAGGTATTCAGTAAGGAGTCTCTTAATGTAGTAGCCAAGCATTCTAAGATGAGAAAATACTTATAGCAATTACTTTCGACAATTTACCAAAATTTAAATCAACTTTGATAATGGGTGACATTGCATCTTAATGTGTTATTTCTTTTCTACTTAGATCATCACGAAGTATGTATATGAACTCCTGGAAAAAGACTGTAACTTGAAAAAAATCTCTATTCCAGTAAGTCCAATTTAAATAAAATGTGTTTATATCAAATAAAATGTTTACTTCCAAGTAAAATGATTTTCAGTTTGGAAATGATTTAGATTAATTGTGATAAGTTTAAATGTAAAGGTCCCATTGCATTGATATTGATAAGGAAATTTTAAGTGCATGTCAATTTACTACATCTTATTGTGTATAATAGTTCTTATAAATTAATACTCTTCAATGTAAAGAAATATTGGTTTACATTATTTTTGAAAGTGATAACATAATTAAAAGGATTATCCTTTCCTTTAGTCTCATTTCACTGGAATAATTTATTTTTGCCTATTTATTTGAAGTAAACCAGTGCACTTTTTATTGCATTAGACATTCACTAATTCTTGATATTTCTTGATGTTTTTAAAGAGTATGTTTTATTTCTACACATTATATGTTGTTTCCTCTATATATTCCCAATTCATTTCTAGTGCTTCCTTTTTTATAACATTGTTCCCTCCCTCTGGCAAAACACTATTTTGGAATTTTGCACAGTTTTCCATTTTGGAGTAAAAATTTTTGAGATTTGTTCTTAGCCTCAAATTCTCACAAGCAAAAGCACTTTCATTTTAATTACTAAGTATTAAGCTTTCAAATTAAGAAATAATAAGCTTATGTGTGAAGTGATGGTTGGGCTAGATAAGATGATCGTTGCTATTCCTGACAACTACCTGATTATATGATATGTAAGAATCTGGAAGATTTTAGAAAAGTAATTTATTTAATGCACAAAACTTTGCATGTAGATAATTTTGTTTGCATAGAATTTTGCATAAGATTTTTAAAATTCCTTGGATTATGTTATTCTATTATAAATTGGATTTGGGGTTGAGGATTTCTGAATATTATTTATCCCCACAATTATTCCATTGTTTAATTTAAAAAACTCTTTTTACATTTAATTTTTTATTGGTAACTTTAATTTCTAGGTCACATTTTTAATCATTCCTGCACTGGTTCATTCTATTCAGCAAATGTCTATTTAAATGTCTTTTAGGTCCTGGACACTGTGAGTTCTTGTGACATATTATTGCATAAAATGTTATTCTCTGTAATAGCTAGGCTAACTCTTGGTTTATTTGGCAACTTTCCTTCCTTTAGAAATACATGAAAGCCAAGATTTTAATACCTTTTTGGGAATGAGTATGCCAGTGTCTTTTGGACTCAAACTTCTTGTTTTAGTTTCAACTTTAGGATCTACTGTCTTACTCTATAAAAAACATACATTGAATTTGGTCTTCTGAAGAGACAAGGTAGAATTTTGTCACCTTGTCCAGTCTTTCTTTCTTGTTAATTTTATTTATTTCATAGTTTCTGAAGAATGATATTTAAATAGTATTAGGCTAATTCATTGATAAAACAAAATTAATACTGTGTCTTTGGGGGTGGGTACTGGGGATTTAATCCTGGTGCAGTCTAACTTTGAGCTACACTCCCAGTACTTTTTTTTTTTTATTTTGAAACAGGGTCTCACTAAGTAACCACACACTGACCTCAAACCTGTAATCCTTCTGTTTCAGCCTTTTAAGTACTGGGATTACAGGTGTGTGCTACCATGCCTGACTTAATAATGAATCCTTTAACTCATTTCTAGTTTTATAGTAATCCTTAAGCTTACTTCAATCTGAGTAGATTTCCAGTACAAATCACAAGATAATTGGATATATAGATCATGTTATATGATTTCAGTTCATTAACTTTTTTATAGAAAACCCAAGATTAGGGAAAGGACTTTGATTTATAAATCTGATTATATGCTCTTGTTTTAGACTATAAAGCTATTAAATACATAGAAACATTTGTATTATATGAGACCATTTTTGGTAATAGAGCTTCCCTTATTTTGTAAACTTAACAAAAACCCCAAGTTAGTATCTCTGTTGAATGATCACATATTTTATATTGTTCTGAAATTTTACTTGAATAACTTATTTTTCTCCTGAGTTTTCTTAAATCTGAGTTATCAGTGAAAACAATATTTTTAAAGAGATGTTCTTTTTACTAAAGGAATACTACTGGCCCTTTTTATTTTCCCTTGGTAATGAACTATTTTGTGTTTATAGTTAAACTATTTTAAAAAGAGTCCCCCCTTAATGACAGCACTTCCTGAAAACCCATGATTTGAAGTAAAAAGCATGATTGTGTCTTAGGTTTGCTACACACTTTACATAAATAGGCACACAATGTTCTCAATTGTAGTATCTTATGCTTGTGTAGAATATTAGATACATGAATAATCTTAATAACTTCACTACACAGTTTCATTCAGTTTATTATATAGATCATGTTCAAGTGAAACATCACAGTTTGTGGGGTTCATGAGGATCCCCAAATTGATTGTTAGCTGCTAACAATTGTTTGGTGCTGTCTTACCGATCTCATGGTATTTGAAGTTGATTTTTCAATAAAATGAAGTGGTGTACTGGAATGACCATTGTATGTATTCCCTAATGAAAGCTTACCTTAATTAATTACCACCATATGAAGATAAAAGGCCTTGGAATAGCCATTTCCAAACTTTATTAGATTAATCAAGAAAAATTATGTTATTCATATGGATATTTTATTATATTAACTTAGCATTATTTTTATATAGAGTAAGTTATAGTTGCCATTTGCGGAGTCAGATTTTCTATTAAATTGAGATGAATATTACTCAGTGACTAGTTCAGATTTCACTATTACCACTCAATCATTATTACATTGTTCATCTTCATGATTATTTTTCCTTGTATATTCTGATATTTTCATATTTTCAAAAACAGTTTTCTGAATTTTCAAGTAAAACTTTTATTCATTTATTCATGCCTACCTTGTTTTATAGCCCCTTAAAATTTCTTTTTTTTTTTTTTTTGCGGTACCGGGGATTGAACCCAGGGGCATTCTACCTCTGCGCTACACCCCTGGCCCTAGTTTTTTATACTTTATTTTGAAACCGGGTCTCACGAAGTTG
>PVJS01064262.1:0-10275 GCA_004027185.1 Glis glis | reverse complement strand
AGAGAGAGAGAGAGAGAGAGAGAGAGAGAGAGAGCGAGCTGAGGCTGGCCGCGAACCTGGATCCTCCGGTCTCTGCCTCCCAAAGTACTGGGATTACAAGCGTGCGCCACCACGCCCGGCGTTGGGATGGGTCTTTCCCCATCTCCTACCCCTAGTGTTGAGGTTACTGCAGGGATAAAGATAGATGGGTAGGAATGATGAGACACCCAAACCGGCTAGAGCTCACTTAGCACAGTAGAAGGGGAAATGGTAGCTAGAGAGGAAAAGATGGGCCAGGGATGGCTTATACAGGAGGACTTAAGTGCCGACTGACTTGGAAATGTGGATCCTGGGGAGTTGTTGATGAGCAAGGGGTTCTTCAGCAGGGGAAGGGTGAGCAGGCTTCAGAACCACTGGAAACCTCCATCATATAATTGTCTGGGGTTGGCTTTGGGGAGCTGACTGAAAAGAAGGAGCGTGTGGTACTAGCCTACATCAGTGGTTCTCCACCATGGGCAATGTTGGTGCTACTGGCACCCAGTGAGTGGAAGTCAGAGAAGCTGCTTAACAGCCTGCAATGCATGGGCCCATCCCCCCACAATGAAGAATTACCAGGGACAGAATGACAATGATGTCAAGGTTCACCATTAAGATTCCTGCCCCCTCACTCCAGTGAGATGCGGGTGCTGGGGCCCTGCAGGGCACCTGGGAGATAGGCAACTTGAGGGGCAGGTCTCTTAGCCAGTCCTGGAAGGCTCCCTGCACAGCTGAGGAGCTGGGAGAATGGCTTAGGAGGAGCCAGAGTTTGATGCAGTTGGGGTGGACGGAGGGAGTAGGTGCCTCTTCTTTCTCTCCCTGACTAAGCAGGATCCACAGCAGATCCCAGTTCCCAACAACCAAGAGGGTTGACAATGGTGTCCCTCTCTGAGTTTAGGGCTAGGCGATAGTGTCTGGGGGCTCCACGTGGCCCCACAAATGTTAGACATCCCAGAGAAAGGGCAAGTGGGGGCACTTGCAACATCAGGGGCTAAAACCCCAACAGCTTGCCCCACCTTCTTCAGTGAGGAGCAGGGAACGCTGTCCCTCCTCTGCAACCCAGGGCCCTCAGTTCCCTCCTCCTCCACCACGGAAACAGGCATGAGTGAGCCATTAGTCTCACCACAAGGCTGGGCTGGGGCTGGGGGCAGGTCCCTGAATGGGGATCGGAAATCTGTCCCCCTTCCTGATCCCCCTAGGGGGAGGGGTCGGCAGCAAGAGCACATAGAACCTCCTAGGTTTGGTGGGGCAGGGCCCAGGATGAACCTGATGGAGAGGTGAAGGAAATCACTGGGCGATTTGACTCAGAGATATGAATCTCAGGCTGGCCAGGGCCGCCTCCACACCCACAAAGTAGGAAGTGGGAGGGGCCTCCTGGGGGCAGCGGAAAGAACTGACACCAGATTCTCAGTCCCACCCCCAAGGCGGGGCAGGAAGCAGGGGTCTCTAACCCAAATTGGCTCTCCTGGGGAGATGTAGCCTGCTGATCACACTGCCTGGGGCTGGGGCTGGGCTGTGGAATGGCCTCCAGGGCAGTGCTGACCAGCTGCCTTGCTCCCTCCAGTTCCTGGGAAGGGGAAAGAAGAAGGATGGAGTGAGGAGGAGCTCAGACTCGGGACTAAGTGGGCTCAGGGAGAGGGTCTTTGTCTAGAGCTGCTGATGGGGATGGGAAGCTGACTCTGCTGTGTTCTCTTCCTGGGAGAAGGAACTGGAGAATGGGGAGGGGACCCCTGATGTTCCTCAATGCCCTGGTCCTAAGAAGTGGTGGTGAGGGATTGAAGGTTTTTTTTTTTTTTGCTTTACCGGGGATTGAACCCAGGGGCGTTTTACCTCTGAGCTACACCCCTGGCCCTATTTTTTTATACTTTATTTTGAAACCGGGTCTCACGAAGTTGCGGAGGGCCTCACTAAGGAGAGAGAGAGAGAGAGAGAGAGAGAGAGCTGAGGCTGGCCACGAACCCGGATCCTCCGGTCTCTGCCTCCCAAAGTACTGGGATTACAAGCATGCGCCACCACACCTGGCCCTATTTTTTATTTAGAAAGAGGGTCTCACTAAATTGCCAAGGCTGGCCTCAAACCTGTGATCCTCCTGTTTCAGCCTCCTAAGTACTGGGATTATAGATGAGGCATGCACCACCATGCCAGGCTGGGGTTGGGATCTGAGAATGATGGAAACTATACTGAGAACCCTCAGACTAGTGTATTAGGAGGGTTTTTGTTTTGTTTGTTTTTTAGTGTGTGCTAGGGATCAAACCCAGTGCCTTGCACATGCAAAGTATGCATACTATCACTGTGTTACACCCCCAGAGGAGCTTTTAAATTCCAATCTGAAGCCTGGTGTGGTGATGCACATTTGTAATCCCAGTACTTGGGAGGCTGAGACAGAGGATCTCAGGTTTGAAACCAGCCTCAGCAACTTAGCGAGACCCTGTTTCCAAATGAAAAATAAAATAGGTCTGGGGGTGTACTCCAGCGGTAGAAGGCCCCTGGATTCCACTCCAGTACTGAAAAAAATATTCCAATCTGAGCCAGGGTTGGTGGCACACGCCTGTAATCCCAGTACTTGGGAGGCTGAGACAGGAGGATCATAGATTCTCAGCCAGCCTTAGCAATTTAGTGAGGTCCTCTGCAACTTAGTGAGACCCTGTTTCAAAGTAAAAAATAAAATAGGGCTGGGAGTGTAGCTCAGAGGTAAAACACCCCTGGGTTCAATCCCCAGTACCACTTACACAAATTTTTCTCTGAGCCAGGAGACCAATAGGTCAATAGACAGACCCCAATTCAGGACGGAGGAGGTCAAGGAGAGTCCCATATAGAAAGCGATTCCAAGAAGGGGAATCACAGGCAGAGAGAGGGAGAATAGGAGGCTGAGACCCGCAGGGAGAGGCTCCACCTCCAGTCTCTCTAGAACCGCCTGGCCTGACAGCACGCTGGGTGGGGTCGGGCGGCTGGCCCTGACTGTGACTCAGGTTTCTGTGGGCAGCCAAGGCAGCCGGCAGGGAGGAGCCCAGACCGACAGACAGGCTGGCCAACTGCAGCTTTCACCTCAGCTGTCCTCTCTCCGGGGAATGAAGGAGGCTCTCCCCAAGCTGTGCTGGCCTCTCAGAGCTAGCAGACCCCTTCTTTCCTCTGCCCCCCTCAACCACTCCTCATGTTCCTTCCCAGAGTCCCCAGCAGTTGGCCTCCTCCCCTGGGAGCATGACACAGGAGGGAGAGTCAGGGGTCACTGCCTCCAGGGAGGCCCCAGAATGTCTGTGCCACAGGGAGAAGGGTATAATAATGATTGGTCCTGCACCCTGAGGGAGGGACTGCGGGAACCCTGGGCCCCCTGGCCTGGCTGGCTCCTGTGTGGACAGGCTGGTTGTCATGGTGATGACTGGGGGCTAGAATACAGATGCTGCAGAATCAGGCCACCAGGCCGAAGGGAGGAGAGGAGGGTTCTCCAGGACCCCCCTCCCCCCTGGTCCAGTCCCCTCAGAGTTAATGGCTAGGAGTGATGGCTGGAGCCAAAACCAAAGAGCTGTGGTCAGAGACTGTAGGACTTCCCCTTGGTGGTGGGTGAGGGCTCAGCCAGCACATTCCCCAACATTTGTTGGTCTGTGTTTATAGCGGTTGGCTGGAAGGAAGGGAATATGCATTTTCTTTGTGCCTTTTACATGTGCCCAGTGTTTTGCATGTGTGTCTCATCAATCTTCGCAACAACTGAGAGAGATCCAGCAACTGGCCTCAGATGGCAAAGCTGGGATTAGAACTCAGGACTGACTGCCACCACAGCTGGTGATCTTTCTTTTCTGAGAATCAGGCAGTGTGGCTGTTCCAGGAGAGGAAGGGTGAAAAAAAAAATGACTTGAACTTTATCTAAAAGACTGGATATTCCATCATGAGGTCACAGGTGGTAGGATGCAGGTGCTGGCTGTGTTTGGGGTTTGGGAACAGATGGTAGACTGAAGAGAAAGACACTAGAGAAATGTAGCGCAGGTGGTCACTAAATATTTTTATAATGATACCAGATCTGTGTGTGAGCCATTACTAGTTTCCTGGGACATCCTGAGTGCTTCTGGCGCTGCAAAGCAGCAACAGCGGAAGAAGCTAGTTCGAAAGAGGTACTTTCCAAGACTAAGTCAGGAGACAGAGGAATTTGCAGAGCATTTCTGGGCCGGACGTGGGGGAGGGATAGGAGGAGACAGTGCGTGAATACAAGACGACTGCAAGCTGGGAACGCCACCTAGCGACCAGAATGCAGCCTGGAGGGGTCTTGCTCCGGGAGCCGGGCGCGCGGTGCACGCCGGGAGTCGTAGTTCAGCTGTGCAAGGGGCGGAGCTGCCGTCGGGGCTATCGGGTGGTGTAGTCCGACGTTCTTTGGGCGGAGTTACGCTCCTCAGCTGGACCACGAGTCCCATGGTGCCCCGCGACAGGCGGCGCCGGCGCAGTGAGGCGGAACCCGTCAGTCCCAGAGTCAGAGGAGCCGCGGCAGGATTGTGCGGCGTTAGGGGTCGCCGAGCGGGAGTGGCGAGGCGGGGCACGGCGACCGGCATCATGTCGAGGCAGGCGAACCGTGGCACCGAGAGCAAGAAAATGGTAACTTGGAGCGTGTGACCCCGGAGAGCGGGGCGGAATTGAGGCGAACTGGGAAAGGGGCCTGGCACGAAGCGCGATGGGGAAAAGGACTAGGGAGCTTCGCGAGGTCGAGGCTGACTGGTGGGTGAGTCTGGGAGCGCCCCGGACTTGAGGCGGGCTGGAGAACCTCTGGAGTAGCTCTCCCGAGGCCACCGCGCCCCCGAGGCCTGAAAGCTGCTCTGTGTGCTAGACCAACAACAGCGACGGTAGTAACAGTAACTACCACTTCCTGGTCTCTTACTGCGTGTTTGGCAATGTGCCAGACACCTTACCTGCATTTTTATTTGATCCGCAGATTGACCCTACTAGGTGGATAATGTGCCATTACACAGCTCACGAAGGTTACGTATCTTGCCCCAATGTACATCTAAGAAGAGTTAGGATTTGAGCCCATGTCCCTCTGACTCTAAAGCTAATGTTTCAGACTGCTGGGCTGTATTGTCTCTCACACTGCCATTGTGAGATGTGCTCTGATCTTGGTCAGAAAGAAACTTTCTACCCAGTATAAGAAGAAGTAAGCTGTGGGTGGTGCCTCTCTAATGGGTGGGGGGAAGAGCCCCGGTGGTTCCCTTCTTGTCCTGGAAATAATGGGACAGTATGTGGTCCTAAAAGTTGAGCTGGAGACTGGAGGGTAAGTTAGATAACATTTTTCCCCAAGCTAAAGGGGCTTTCCTGGTAGGTGTTCCTTTTCTGTGGCATATTCTTCCAGAATTGCCATGCCATGTCTTTGTTTTACAGTTGAAAACAGCATCACAGTTGTGAGTGTAGCTCAGTGGCAGAGTGAATGTGCAGGAGGCCCTGGGTTCAATCCCCAGAACCGAGTATCTGAGGTTTCATGTGGACAGATCAGGGACCTTATGTTGACACTCCACTCTAGACAGGATGACTAAACTTCTTTCACACCTTTGCATCCTATACCAGTAAGAGCCATCAGAAATGAGCTTCAGGGAAGCCTGTTACTCCAGAGTAGTACTTAACCTTTCTCTCTCAGATCCCTTTTGAGAAGTTGATGACTGCCATGGATCTTCCCCCCAGATACATTAAAAACATAAACATACACACAGGGATTGAGGTTGTAGGTCAGTAGTAGAGTGCTTTTCTATCAAGTGGGGTTTGATCCCCAGCACCTCAAAAAACCCTTCAAGTATTTACTTACATTTTCTGGGGATTTATGGGCCCCTGAATATACTCGATGGATTACAGATTAAGAATTCCTGGTGTTTTTTTTTTTTTTTTTTTGCGGTACCAGGGATTGAACGCAGGGGCGTTCTACCTCCGCGCTACGCCCCTGGCCCTATTTTTTATACTTTATTTTGAAACCGGGTCTCACGAAGTTGTGGAGGGCCTCACCAGGTAGAGAGAGAGAGAGAGAGAGAGAGAGAGCTGAGGCTGGCCGCGAACCCGGATCCTCTGGTCTCCGCCTCCCAAAGTACTGGGATTACAAGCGTGCGCCACCACGCCCGGCTAGAATTCCTGTTTTTAGTGTAGCTCAGTGGTGGAGCGCTTGCCTAGTATATGCATGGCCCCATGTTTGATCTGCAGCAATGCAAAAAAACAAAAAAGGAAAAATTTTCTGTTTTGAGGAGACATTTCATTTAGGCGTGGTGGTGCATACCTATAAACCCAGTACTTGGGAGGCTGAGACAGACAGGAGGATTGCAGGTTCAAGGCCAGCCTCAGCAACATAGTGAGATTCTCAGCAATTTAGAGAGTGTTTCAAAAATAAAAACAAAGGACGGGGGGTGGATGTAGTTCAGAGGTAGAGTGCCCCTGGGTTCAATTCCCACTACCCCCCACACAAAAAAAGAATATTTTGCTAGGAAATAGTGCCATGTAGAGAAAAATGCATGAATATTGGTTGGTATTCTGGCTTATTCAATTGATTCTCCATTCTTTAGCTATGAAATGGGGATGGAAGTGCCTACCTGAGATTAGATGAGATAGTGTAAAATTCAAGGAGCATGATTGTTTCTTTGCTCCTTTTCCTATGATATGAGCAAATAAGTATTCCTTAGTTTTCTTTTCTTTTTTTTTTGCGGTACCGGGGATTGAACCCAGGGGCGTTCTACCTCTGCGCTACACCCCCGGCCCTATTTTTTTATACTTTTATTTTGAAACCGGGTCTCACGAAGTTGCGGAGGGCCTCACTAGGTAGAGAGAGAGAGAGAGGGAGAGAGAGAGAGAGAGAGAGCGAGCTGAGACTGGCCACAAACCCGGATCCTCCGGTCTCTGCTTCCCAAAGTACTGGGATTGCAAGCGTGAGCCACCATGCCCGGCTCCTTAGTTTTTTTATCTTAGTTTTCATATCTTCCTTAGTTTTTTTTTTGTATTTTGCACTTATTTCTGTATATTTTTTTCACCTGAAATCAGCATCAAAGTCTTGAATATCATTTTAGCATAGTAGTCTCCACCTATACCCCCCAGCATTTTTCACTGGTGAAGGAGGTAGGGAGGGGAGCAGCTCTTGCAGTTCCTATTGCCTCTCCTTGGAACTGCCCCCCTAGTCCCTTCGCCCACTCCTCACTTCATTCAGTTACCCAGATGTTACATCCTCAGAGAGGCCTTCCCTGGCCCCTGACTAGTTCTCTATCCTCTTTCTCTCTGCTGGTTTTTGTCATAGTGCTATTTCATTTTAAATTATATTTCATTATAAATTATGTATTTACTTGTTTATTTTTCTTCTCCCCCATGAGAAAGTAGACTCCAGGAAGGCAGGACTTTGTTTTGTTCTATGTACCAGTTCCAGTACCTAGAACAGTGCCTGGCACTAGGCAATCAATGTGTAGTTGCTGATGAATGAAATGAAGGGTGGGTGCATCCTCTCATTCAGTTCCTACTGGTGCATATTCAGGGCTTGTCACATGATTCTCATTTAGTTTTGACGTGCTCCTCTGCTCTCTCTTGGGGAATCTGTACATCTAGCTGCCCTCTTCCCAATCAGCCCAGCCATGTGCTAATTACTGTGTCTGATGTAAGCCTTCTAAGACCTAAATTGTTAAACATGCCCAAGTAATTAGATCTCTATTTTTTAGTCTGTGTTAACAGAAGCAGCTCATTTGTCCAGGAAACTTTTAGAGCTATATGCAAATTTCTATGCTGAGTGCTGTGGGAGATGCAGAGATGATGTCCTAGTCCATAACCTTGAGGAGCATGTGCTCCATGAGGGAGACAGAAGTGTACACAACACAGAGATAGAGTACTGACGGGAATGAGTCTTCATTTCATTGCCTACTTGCTCTGTGACCTTGGACAAGTTTCTTCATTGTTCTGAGCATCAGCTTTGGATTTCAGGTTCAAGGCCAGCACAGTAACTTAGCAAGACCCTGTTTCTTTTATTTATTTATTTTTTTTTTTGCGGTATTGGGGATTGAACTCAGGGGCATTCTACTTCCAAGCTACACCCCCAGCCCTATTTTTTATTCTTAATTTTGAAATACAGTCTCACTAAGTTGCAGATGGCCTCAGTAAGTAGCTGAGGCTGGCCGAGAACCCGGATCCTCCTGTCTCAGACTCCCAAGTACTGGGATTACAAGCATGTGCCACCACGCCCAGCTAAGACTCTGTTTCCAAATAAAAAGTAAAAAGGAAGCTGGGCGTGGTGGCGCACGCTTGTAATCCCAGTACTTGGGAGGTTGAGACCAGAGGGTCCGGGTTCGCGGCCAGCCTCAGCTACTTAGTGAGGCCTGCCGCAACTTAGTGAGACCTTGTTTCAAAATTAAGAATAAAAAATAGGGCTGGGGTGTAGCCTGGAGGTAGAACGCCCCTGGGTTCAATTAGTGAGACCCTGTTTCAAAATTAAGAATAAAAAATAGGGCTGGGGTGTAGCGTGGAGGTAGAACGCCCCTGGGTTCAATCCCCGGTACCTCAAAAACAAAACAAAACACGAAAAAAAGTAAAAAGGGTTGGGGGTGTGGCTCAGAGATAGAATGCCCCTGGGTTCAATCCCTAGTACCACAAATTAAAAAAAAAAAAAGAGGTAATAATAGTACTTACTTATTTTTTATTTTTTAAATTTTTATTTTGGCGGTACCAGGAATTGAACCCAGGGGTATTCTACCTCCGAGCTACACCCCCAGCCCTATTTTTTTTATTCTTTATTTTGAAACAGGGTCTCCCTAAGTTGCGGAGGGCCTCACTAAGTAGCTGAGGCTGGCCGCGAACCAGGATACTCCTGTCTCAGCCTCCCAAGTACTGGGATTACAAGCGTGTGCCACCACACCTGGCTCTAGTACTTACTAATATTATAGAGTTGTTCTGAGGATTGAGAAAATGTGTGTAAAGTTAACAGTGCAACTGACCTAGAACATAGGTGACAATGTCTGCTAGCATCCTTGTTAGTAAAATTATTAGCTTTCATGTGCCTGTATAGTGGTTGGCTCTTGAAATCCATGGACAGCCCTTCTTTTGTGTTGTGTTACTAGTAACCATCCCCAGTGTCTATTCTGCAGAGCTCAGTCAAGTTACTACGTAAGTAATAGCACTTAGAGTCTCCAGGTCTGGAGGCCAGAGGGTGAAAGAGAAGGTTGGACCCAGTCTTTTAATGATCCTCCATCCCCAGTTGCTGGAAGGGATTCACATTGGATTGTGTTTTGACAAAAATGGTGTGACTCTTAACTTTAGCTCTAAACATCAGCCCCCTTAAGGAGATTTGTTGTCTTGTTTGGGGCACTAACTCAAGGCCTTCTGAGAACCATCAAGTGGTGGCTCACTCGAGAAACAGGCTTGGCTTTGTTTGCTCTGCTCAGGTTGTGCCTGAAGTACTTGGAGGTCATGTTGGCATAGCTGCCGTAATTCCTATGGCTTGTCTGCAGACCATCTTCTTTTTTCTTTTTCTTTTTTTTTTTTAATTGGGGATTGAACCCATGGGCATTCTACCTCTGAGGTTCACCCCCAGCCCTTTTTATTTTTTATTTTGAAACAGGGTCTCACTAAGTTGCAGAGGGCTTCACTAAGTTGCTGAGGCTGGCCTCAAACCTGCAATCCTCCTGTTTTAGCCTCCCAAGTACAGGGATTACAGGCATGCGCCACCACGCCCGGCTTCATCTTTTTCTTTTTGGTACTGGGAATTGAATCCAAGGTCTTTTTATTATGTATATGTACATAATATTTACTTATTTATTTATTTATTTATTTATGCTGGGGATTGAACCCAGGGGTATTCTACCTCTGAGCTATACCCTCAGCCCATATTTTAATTTTTTAATTTTTAATTTTATTTTTTAAATTTTTAAATTTTTTAATTTTTTTTGTGGTACTGGGGATTGAACCCGGGGCGTTCTACCTCTGCGCTACACCCCCAGCCCTATTTTTTTTCTTTTTTTTGCGGTACCAGGGATTGAACGCAGGGGCGTTCTACCTCCGTGCTACACCCCCAGCCCTATTTTTTTATGCTTTATTTTTGAAACCGGGTCTCACAAAGTTGCGGAGGGCCTCACTAGGGAGAGAGAGAGAGAGGGAGAGAGAGAGATCACGTGCGCGCGCATGTGCGCTGAGGTTGGCCGCGAACCCGGATCCTCCGGTCTCGGCCTCCCAAAGTACTGGGATTACAAGCGTGCGCTACCACGCCTGGCTCCCGGCCCTATTTTTATACTTTATTTTGAAACCAGGTCTCACGAAGTTGCGGAGGGCCTCACCAGGTAGAGA
>PVJS01064261.1:0-10275 GCA_004027185.1 Glis glis | reverse complement strand
CTTCAGTAGAGGGAAAGAAGCAAAACTCACCATTAAAGTGGATTTCAGTTAATTATGTAATTATTGTAAGAAACTAGAAGCAAATTGACAAAGAGTTAACCATTAGTTCTGAGTGCTAGGGATAAGAATGTACTCCCCTTATTCTTTGGAGATTTGTTTTTAAAATTTTACCTTTTAGGTTTCTTTTTTAAATTATTTTCAGCTAACAAACAAACAAAAAGGAATGCATATCAAAGGTAAAGTGCTATGGTAAAAAGTTAAAATAGGGCTGGTGCAATGACCAGTTCCTTCCAATTTTTGTTTTATTACCTTCACCTGCTGAAGAGTGAATGCAATCATCTATCATCTGACTCTAAGGCCGGTCTATATTTAATAGGAGATGAAGGCCGATGCCTACATGAATAGATCCTGCAGTGTAAGTACAGAGATACATCCTACTAAAAGAAATTTTTCTGAAATACACAATTTCAATTCAGATGACCTGAGGCTTTTTTTTACTTGACATTGACACCAAAGATCCTTTTCCTTATCTCTGTCTTAAAATCTTCAATAAAATCAAAACTTTCATGATTTTTTATTTTTTTTAAGGAGAGGATCAACCAAATCCCATCACGATCTTCATGTTGTAATCAGCCCAAGATATTTTTTTCCCAATCCAAATATTAAAAAAAAACTGGAATCCCTAATTTTAAATTCCAAACTTGTGATCCTGGAAAATGAAGTAGGAAAATATGGGTTTTGATTTGTTCAAAAGAAATCATTTAAAATATAAACAAGCCAGGCGTGGTGGCTCACGCTTGTAATCCCAGTACTTGGAAGGTTGAAACAGGAGGATCACAGGTTCGTGGCCAACCTCAGCTACTTAGTGAGGCCCCCTGCAACTTAGTGAGACCCTGTTTCAAAATAGAGAATAAAAATAAGGCTGGGGGTGTAGCTCAGAGGAGAATGCCCCTGGGTTCAACCCCAGCTCCGCAAATAAATAAATAAATATATATATATATATATAAACAAACTGTCCATAGAAACTACAAACCTGTCAAATATATTTTCAAACACCTCAATTCATAATAAACGAAATACAATTTAAAGTTATACTGAAGTATCTTCTTTTTAGACTATCAGATTGACAAAGATCATTAAGTTTGAAAGGCCACTTGAGGGATGATCAGGGTGTAAAGAATCAAGCGCCCTCAGCCAATAGTGGAGCAAGTATAAATTGGTTCAACCTCGATGGAAGATAATTTGGCAATATCCATCAAAATTACAAATATACATTCCCTTTGACCAGTGAGCACATTTCTAGGAATTTATCTTACAGATATTTTTTGCATATGTGTGACATGTACAAGGCTATTCTTGCTGTAGATTTTTAGATGCAAATATTGGAAATACCTTAAATTTTCATCAGTTGAAGGCTAGTTTAAAAAATTATAGTACAATCACAAAATGGAATACAATGCTGGATTGCAAAAAATGAGGAAACTCTCATGATTTGATATGGAAAATTTTCTAGATCAATTATTAAGAAGAACCAATGTACAGAACAGCAGGGGAAGAAAAATCACCATTTGTATGAAAGGAAAACAACAATATGCGCATAGGGTATTTCTGAAAGGATCAGCTAGAAAATTATAGTTCTAGTGATTCTGGGGAGAACAGAATGAGGGATCTGGAGAATAGTCTGGAAAGGTAGATTTTCTGCTGTATACTGTATTTTGAATTTTGGAACTCATGAATGTGTTACTTTTCAATTATGTTAAAATTTAAGTGACTGCATAATTTTAGCTATAATACTGGGAGACCTTTGAAGGAGGTCCTAAATTTTAACAGGCGACTCTAATAAATATAAAGAGAAACCACCAGTTCTCCACTACCACCCACCCCCCAAAAAAGACCAATGAAAAGAGGAATTACATCCCAAAGAAGATGTAAGAGGAAAATCTTTCCTCCAAGCATGGAATCATTTTGTCAATTCTAACAATTTATCTCACCTGAAGCCTCCATACCAAAATCAACCCAGATTTCCTTAAAGCCAAGCACACTTGAAGATGCTCAGCCAACCTCAGCTAAATGAAGCCCAATTCAAATTTGTAACGTAGCTTAAAAATCCAAACAACCTGAGCTGCCCGTTTCAAGTAGATAAAATCCAGAGTGTACAGAGCTTAAGCCTGATAGCAACAGGGATTGAAATGCTATCAGAAGCCCCCCTGAGGGAAAGGGCTCACCTTAGCAGACAGTTACCACGGATTTGCTCTTGATGATTGATTTATGCTTTATTTTAGCCCATTAGCAAAAAGACTACTATGAGATTAAGAATGTTAAAAAAATACACCTTCAACCAGAAACCTCAAAGTGAGTATTTCTGGCTTTTAGTGATCCGTGACTATATTTTCATGGAGAGGAATTGATAGTTTGGAAATGTCTGTATTAGTCTGCTTTTGTTGTTGATTTCGGTGTCTTCAGCCGCATTGCCACCCATCCATATGTCGTGGTCCACTACTGGAGATCCACAAATGATGAGCACAGATGCCTCCGGTTCCACTGGCTGCACAGGGTCTCCCAGCCCCTCTGCACAGGGCCTGCTCAGCTACTTCTATGCTGGGAAGCCACTTGACAATCTCTTGTTGACTCAGGGAAGTTGGGTTCTTCTGCTCTGAAGAACAGTTTCCATTTCCCTTATGAAGAAATTTCCTTACTGAAATTCCGGGCCAAAAAAAAAAATCCCTTTCCAGCCTCTCCATTGACCTGACAGAATAAACATCAGAGGAAAAGCAAAAAATGTGACCAACTGACCTCAGTGTCATAGAATTAGATATAAAAGGAAAAGAAAAGAAAAAAGGAATTTTCTCAATTTCTAGTCAGTGAGAATTTTTTATAAATAACAAAACAATATCCTGGAAATACAAGGACGATTCCCCACCCAGGCTTTCTTTTTAAATATATTAAGAGACTTCTTTAAAACACCTGCCAAGCGGACACCCACATGTCTCCAGAGGTACCTACAGAGCAGGCTTTGCAGTGAGGTTTGAGTGCTTTTAGCATAGATGAAAACGCCGCTTCATTTGGGCTGTTTCCTCTATTCTGTAGGACTTTGAAAACTAGTTTCCCAACTAGTGTTTGCCAGGAGCTCCCACCCCACTGCTTCCTCACTTGCATGAACCTCACAATTTCCCTGACTGATGCAGCCGGCAGCCTGGAGCTCCCTATGACAATATCTGTGACACTCGCTTTTCTTCTTCTCAAGTTGTGGATTCATTAGAAAGAAAGCATCACGTCTTGCTAGAGAACAGGGTTGATCCTACGCTGAATGTGTCTACTACTTGGTTACAAATGACAAATATAAGTTATATTTACACACACACGCCCCACACCCTCTGCAAATTCTACAGATTTGTTGTCTACCCTACCCATGGGCGGCAATCCAAACCAATAACCATACATGGGCTGCTACTCAAAGCGTACACTTTACAAGGTCCAGTCTACCCTCAAAGAACAAAATCCCTTCATCGCGTTTACTGGTTGCATTTGTAGCTTTCATTTTCCTTCTTAGAAAATTCCCCCACCTGTCTCTTATTGTTTTCTGGATCTTCCACTTTTTGAAACAAGCTGGACCTCTGCGTACAAAATTGTGCATGTATGTCACTACATCACTATGATTTACATTATGATGTGAGACTATAATGCACCAATAAAAGTGTATTTTTAAAAAACTGTGTTCCAAACCTGTGCTCCTCCTCTGCTGTATGCCTGGGTTAAAAATGGCCAAACTGACTTTTAATTTGGCTAAATAAAAAAATAAATAAATAAACTGTCCTCAGGTTAAGACCCTGCATTCCAAGTTTCAGCCCAGACTGAATTTGTATGGCCAAGTTATAAACCCCTGAAAATAGGAAACTAATGCTGTGAGGATTTAAAATAATAGAAAATGTTTCACATAATATAAATCCATAAGCAGTGTATTATATTTAAGTCTTAATATCTACATACTTGGATTATCTTATATCTTGACAATCACACAAAGTAATCTCACCCCCTCTCCCCCTTCCTTTGACTCTGGCTTTCATTCCTATGTATTAACAATGCTCTGGGCCATAAAATACTGTATTAATATTAGTTTGTCACAGCAGACTAAATTTAGAACAACTCATTAATATGAGAGAGTTAAAGGCAGTAAGCCAAGAGTACCGGGGACTATAAGCTCTTAAGGCTATAAGTTATGCAGATACGCCACTTGAACTGGAGAGCCAGCCATTCTTTTTGTTACTAATAAGAGATTCTATTAGTTCTAAGCTGATTCTAATTCTAATTAAGAAATGTGGGAAAAGGCAATTTTGCCATTGTAGGTATAGTTGATGTGCAACTGGAATAAATCTTATATCATCCCGCTAGGCTTCCTGGTCATATAAGATTAGTGGCACATGCATGGAATGAATATTCCTCCTACCATCTACATAAAAAAAAAACAACTTTGCCGCATACTGGCAATGGTAGAATCGATGTTCCTGGAAGAAGCCCTAGTAATGGGTGCTTTTTCAGAGCGAACCTTTTGTGGCTCCTAATCACCCCAGCTATACAAAAAGTTTTGAGTTTTTACACATAAAAAAAACCTTTCAAATGGATACTTCTGGACCTGTTATGCCTTTCTTTGGGCTTGTCAAATATTAATTTTTTTTAAATTTAGTCCCTTGCTAAGCTACAAATATTCATGTTTAACACCAAGCAGCAGTTCAGGGGCTGACGACTTGGTATGTACCTTTTGAATGATGCATAGAAAGCAGCAGTTAGCACAAAGAAAAAGCCACCAGATTGGTCTCAGGGAAACCCAGTGTCTGAATTTTTCATGACTCCTCTAGCACTTAAAGAATAAAAAAACTGGCTACTCGTGTTGGGAGACCAACGGTAGGAAGGTCAGAGCCCGGAAACGTGCAAGAGAACCGGGTCTGGCCTGGGGAAAGTGAAAAGGGATTTACGCTGCTTAGGAGAATTAGAAGAAAAAAAATAGAAAAGAAAAATGTTTGCTTTGTTGTGGTATTTTATAAACACCAGAGTAGCAAAACAAAACCAGTAAAAAGGTACACAGTCATAAATCTCCAGGGTTCCTTCTTTTCCTGTCTCTACGGACACCAAGAACTTACCTTCTCTTTTGGGTTATGGGGCTCCTTGTTAAACTTCCTCAAACGTGCCTTTTCTGGCACACTTGCTCACTTTTACGGGTTCCCCTCCCAGGGAAACCCAGGAAGAGGGGAGAGGAGAAGCATTCCCTTATTTTGTTTCCCTGGACATAGTTGCAAACATCTCCACAGAGGTGAGGGGTGAGGGGGAAAGGACATCTTAATTACATAGATGCCCAGCGACTTGAGACTGAAAACTGTTCCCCCTTTGACGAACTCTTCTGCATTTTACAAGGATTTATAGAAAATCTAAATCGAATCCAGCAAAACAAATGAGTAACGCCTATGGAAGAAAAAAAATGTACAGTGTTTAAGCTACTGATGATTTCACCTGTCACCGTCTCATTAAGCTCTTAATGAGTTCTTTTCTATTCTTGGTCACATCTGATTTTTTTTAATATAAGTCCCTTTGAACAGCTGGGAGTAAGAATTGCCTTTGATCACGGAATTCTTCTGAATTTTCAGTCAAAACGAGGCCATTTTCATTCTGACTTGGGGTATTTTTATGAGTTTATTTCCCCCAAGTACATTCCTGGGCATGGCTTTCCAGGCTAAGAAGAGCCTGAACAATTAATGTATACATTTTTACATAAATGTTTATAAATTTAACAAAGGCAGAGAGCTTTGCCACTAGAAGCCTCCGCTCTTTTGAAGGCGGCTTTCTAATGATGACCCTTGGCGTGTGGGACCACATGGGATTCCTCTGAGAAGAGTCGGATGAAAATTAGTCTATTCTCATTTCAAACAGAATTTTGCTCAAGTCCTGATCATAGCATCAGCATGGAGTCCGGGGAGACAACACGCGCGCCTCGATTCTCGCAGCCTCCCTCTCCTGGTAATTGTTGCAGGAACGCGCAGTGACAGGGCTCCGGGATGAGAGCGGTCTGGATGTTCTCCGGCTGTTACGCTCTGTTTAAAGATTTAAACCATCAGGGTATGATAAGGCTTTTTGATGTTCATTGAACACGGAGCTTGGGTACAGAAGCAGGGGAAAGGGCTTCACCAGAAGGCAATCAGCTTTCAGAGCCACAGCGAGACGGGGAGAGGTGGGGAAATCTCGGCCCGGCGTAGACGCGGAACAAAGGGAGATGAAAGGGCCGGGGCGCGCGCGGCCGGCGCTGGCTGTGAGGCAGAACTCGCCGGCTGCGGAGTCCCTCGCCTTCAAATGCCGCGAAAGCATTTAGGGTTCCTCTTTCATTAAAACACACTCGGCGTTGGGGGCGGGGGGAGCATGCCAGGTGCAAATTTGGGTGGCTTCAGTTGACCTTGGGTTTAAAAGAGCCTCCCCTAGCTTATTTTGAAAGGACTTCGTATTTACTTGGACTCAGATGAATGCCATTTCCAGCTCTCGCCACCACGAACCTGCAAGGAGACCTTCCTCAAAGTCGGTGTTTAAGACCCGCTCAGTGTTTTCTTCCCCCAGAGGTAAAACCTGAATATTTGTCCTGAAGAATATAATGATCAGGATTGAAAAGGGGGGGAAGTGCCCCCTACAGGAACCCAGCCCAATTTCTTCATATCCTCTTCTTTGGCAAAATACCAGGGTTGTTTTGTTTTGTTTTGTTTTTGCCTCCTCAACAGCCCTATCAGGTCATGTTACCAAGTCTGCACTTTGCATTAATTAGACAAGAACCCAGACTTGGTTTTTGTCACCTCAGCCACAAGCACAGGCTGTGGCTATGCAGTGTAAACCAAATGTTTATTGAGTGAATGAATGACCCCAGGAAATGGCAGGGTGGATATCAATTTATTTTCTGAGGCGCCATCCAAAGTTTCAGAGAAATGCTGCATAAAGAAAGCAAAACATTGTGTGTTTCCCTCTTGCCTCTTAGACTAGCAAACAGCATAACAAGGTATAGCTAAAGAGAGCTGGTATTTTAGAATCAGACACACTTGGAAATGAAGGCTCCTGGCCACTTACCACAGGACTCTGGACAACTCATTTCCCTCTCGTAAGCTTTATTTTTCCCATCTGCAGAATAGGAATATTAAAAAAACAAAAAACCTCCCAGCCCACCCTGGTGGCACACCCTGTAATCCCAGCCCTTGGTAGGCTGAGACAGGAGGATCTCAGGCTGGAGGCCAGCATCAGCAACTTAACAAGACCCTCAGCAATTTAGCAAGAACCTGTTTCAAAATAAATAAAAGTTTAAAAAAGCTAAGAGTGTAGCTCAGGGGCAAAATGCCCCTGGGTTCAATCCCTAGTGCCACAAAAAGAAAAAAAGAAAAAAAAAAGGAACTCCCTCATTGACCTCTCTAAGGTGAGAAAATTCATGTGAAGTGCTAGCACAATGTTTACCATGCAGTAAAACTTTCAAAAAATTAACTACTGTTGTTAAAATTATTGCTATTATTAGTACTGCTCTCCAAAACATTTTCAGACATGGTGGCATCAGAAAGAGATTTTAGAAATAGTCATCAACACAATCTAGAAGTGAGTCCCCGTGGTGACATGAATGGTGGGTGTTGTAAGCCTCCTGGCCTCCTCTGGTCTGACAGTGCTGTTGTTCCCACTTCATGCGGTGGTTCTCTGGGTCGAGGTAAGACCTCCTTCTCTTAGATGTCGGCAGTGGAACTTGAAGTGGGTTTGACTGACCCCACATGCAGCCAAAGCAGATCCTGCCTGTTCTACTCTGGGAAGTGGGAAGCCAGGCACACAGCGCAGGCCAGTGCTGGGCCCATTTCCTCACAGTTCAGTACGGCATAAAGACCACTGCTTCTGAGCAGGCAGAACAGAGATGAGGCCCCAAACCCAGGCCAATCCTGCCAAGGCCACAGCCTACCCGTGCCAAGAGCCCATCCCCAGTGAGCCCCAACACAGGAGAAGCCACAAACACCAGCTGCCAATGTTTAATCTTGTACTCTCTAAACAAGACCCTCTCATGGAATCCTCACAACAATCCTATAAGGAAGGTATAATTCACAGATGAAAAGAGTTGCAATATAAAATTTTTAAAAATGAAATGTACTACCATTTGTATTTATTTTTCTTTTAACATTTTTCTTAGTAACCTCTTGGGCTGGATGAGGGTGCTCGCTCTCTGAGACTGTGTCACTCAACTTCTCTGGGTCTCATCCATATCACTGGGGTGGGGGGCACTCTAACAACAGGCCCGTGATTCACACCAGGAGGGCTGAGCTGTCCACCACCAACTGTCACCCTCTGCTGGCACTGGAATCTCCGTGAAAACCACAAACCTTTCAGAACCATCTTCCACTCCAATTTCTCCCAGCCTTCCCACCTCCAATACTGGAAATGGGAGCATGTCAGCCATTACCATTACTGAAAGAGCCCATTTTAGCACAGCTCAAATCCAGGAAACGCTACGGCCAAACAACTTGCCCCACGATTGAGACGCAAGGGAATTACTGTTTCCTTCTCTCTAACCCACTAACACAGAGAAAGCCCAACCTCTAAAAATAAATTGATTGATGATATAATTTAATATCTTCATAAGATTTCAAGTGGCAGAATCAATCTGCTGCTAGCACAAGCGTCCGAGGCAGAGAGAAAGAAATATCACACTAGTTGCTTTTCTTTTATTGCACTTCCGGGTGCTCTAAGAAAAAAACTCTCTCCAGAAAATCAATAAGGCAGATTGTGCCCAGCAGTCCCCCATTACAGAATTAAATCCATATGCCAACACAAAACAATGAAGAGACCCAACTAGCAAGGGATCCATTTGCTTTGTTTGACTTTGGCTGCCAGGGAATGAGACCACAAGACTGGATATAATTTAATGCAAACCTTGGCCTATCCTGGTCATGCATATGACTGACCCTCGGGGCACGACCATCAATTTTCTATTAAAGATCAGAGATTTGACATATCAAAGTCAACATCTAGCTGAATAACTGCAGTAACTTGATAATAATTCTTTTGTGGATTTCACAGTGGCTTTTCAGTAAAGTATCAGAAAGGTAGCCGATTTCAATCCTGACCCGGCAAGATCTGAATATGAAATAAAGGATTTCAGCTTGATCTCCCCATGATGTGAGGATGAATGTTCTGGTAAATGTTAACTTAGTGCTCTGAATAGCTCAGTAATAGATGGGTTTAGACAGTAATAGGTTTAAAATGTCAACTTATTGAATAATAATTTCATGTTGTACAAATACTATGTATAAGAAGGGATTTGTTTTGCAAATTTTGAAATAAATGAATGGATTTATGGTGTCCTTGACTGTTTCCTTGTTCTGGTCAGAATCTTACAGATGAATCAAAATTAGTTTGTGCCATCTCTGCTCTTGTTTTCCTGTATTTGTTTCTATGTAGTTTTCATAATTACTGGGCCTCCCTGAATTCGGATCGTTAATTGGGCTTTTCCCTGTTTTGGTCCCCAAAGCCGGGCAGATAGCATTATTTTCTAGTAAAAATAAAAACTCAATTATCCTTCCCTATAAAATGTTTCATGACACCAATAGCATAAAAACCTTTCACCAACCCAGCTGTAAAATGCTCAACTGTTCAAAACACAAGAACCAGGGAAAAAAAGTGTGTTTCCATAACTGAACTCAGCCCTTCAGTCCAATTATAAGCTGACAGCTCTATAAATCCTGGCGGAGCACAAGTGTGGGTAAAACCGAATTGTGATTGGGACACTGAAAGCCTGGGACAAACACCTCCACCATAGGCTGTGGAAAAGGTCCCCAGGTTCTGCAACCAGACCCCAATCGCACACAACACGCTGCCACCCATCCTGTATGGAATAAATACATTGCTCAGGGAAACAGAAGACACCAAGAGAAGCCGGGTGTGGTGGCACACACTTGTAATCCCAGTACTTTGGGAGGCAGAGACTGGAGGATCCGGGTTCGCAGCCAGCCTCAGCTCTCTCTCTCTCTCCCTCTCTCTCTCTCTCTCTCTCTCTCTCTCTCTCTCTTTCTCTCTCGTTCTCTACTTAGTGAGGCCCTCCGCAACTTCGTGAGACCTGGTTTCAAAATAAAGTATAAAAAATAGGGCCGGGGGTGTAGCGCGGAGGTAGAACGCCCCTGCATTCAATCCCCGGTACTGGAAAAAAAAAAAAAGAAGACACCAAGAAACCCTGCAGGTGAACTCTCTGAACACTTCCAGTCTGAGTCTTCAGCCCCCAGATGCCCTCAA
>PVJS01064260.1:0-10274 GCA_004027185.1 Glis glis | reverse complement strand
TTTTTTTTTAAATATGGAACGCTTCACAAATTTGCATGTCATCCTTTTTTTTTTTTTTTGCGGTACCAGGGATTGAACATAGGGGCGCTCTACCTCCGCGCTACATCCCCCGGCCCTATTTTATATGCTTTATTTTGAAACCGGGTCTCACGAAGTTGCGGAGGGCCTCACTAAGTAGAGAGAGAGAGAGAGAGAGAGAGAGAGAGAGAGAGAGAGAGAGAGAGAGAGAAACAGGGAGAGACAGGGAGAGAGAGCTGAGGCTGGCCGCGAACCCGGATCCTCCGGTTTCTGCCTCCCAAAGTACTGGGATTACAAGCGTGTGCCACCACGCCCGGCTTGCATGTCAGCCTTGCACAGGGGCCATGCTAATTTTCTCTGTATAGTTCCAATTTTAGTATATGTGCTGCCAAAGCGAGCACATAATACTTTTTTTAAAAAGCTAATAAGGACCATCTTCCTCCTACAAAAAAAACTCATCTGAGAAAACAGGAAAGTAAATATGTTAGGGGGATGTAATATAAGAGGGATGTACTAGGGGCTCACTGGAGATTTGTGGACAAAAATTTAAAGTAAGACCAGCAAGCACAAAATTGTATATGTTTTCCTTCCTGCTAACCCCCCTTTTTTTTAACACTGGGGTACACACTCTACCACTGAGCTATACACCTCAGCTCCCAAATACTTGAGCTGTGAGCTACACACATAACCTGAATATAACAATTTCTTGGACTTTTAACTTATAATTGCACGTGTGTGTGGGGGGCGGGTATTGGGGATGGAACCCAGGGGTGTTCTACCTCTGAGCTAACCCCCCAACCCTGTTTTATTTTTTATTTTGAAACAGGGTCTCACTAGGTTGCTGAGAGCCTCACTAAATTGCTGAGACTGGCCTTGAACCTGCGATCCTCCTGTCTCAGCCTCCAAAGTACTGGTATTACAGGCGTGTGTCACCAAGCAGGACCCTTCTGCTACTCTTAGTGGCCTGGGTACAGACAGGTGCAGTTGACAGAACATTGGGTTAAGAGAGTTTGATTCAGCCGGGCGTGGTGGCACACGCTTGTAATCCCAGTACTTGGGAGGCTGAGACAGGAGGATCCGGGTTCGCGGCCAGCCTCAGCTACTTAGTGAGGCCCTCCGCAATTTAGTGAGACCCGGTTTCAAAATAAAGGATAAAAAATAGGGCCGGGGGTGTAGCTCGGAGGTAGAATGCCCCTGGGTTCAATCCCTGGCACTGCAAAAAAAAAGAAAGAGAGTTTGACTCATACAAGAAGATTTGTGATGTTAATTTAAAAATATTTAAAAGAATTTGATTGCTTTAGACTGAAGCTAGATGTTTAAAAACTTCTGGATTAGTAAATAATTCCAGACTTTTTAGGTTTGTAAATAGTGGGTGTTTAGCAATTCTGTTTGTTGAATTTGTAAGTCGGCCTTGTCAGATGTGTGAAGCACTTGAGAGATTCAAATTTGTAATTGTAGCTAAAAATGCTAAAGCGAAGGGAATATTTATTAATCAAGTTTGTAAATGGTGTTAAATATTTAGGAGAATTTACTATGTCAAATTTACGATCTAATTCAACACAGATGGAAGAGCAAATAAAAATCAGTCGTTAACTTTAAATTAGAGATACTAGATTTATAAATAAAGTAATGTGGTCTGTGGGTTATGTTAAAAGTCGAGGTAAGAGCAGGTTTTTAGATTTACTATTTTAATAAGCTGAGTATTAGTTAAAATAAAACTAAGTAGCCAGGCGTGGTGGCGCAACGCTTGTAATCCCAGTACTTGGGAGGCGGAGACTGGAGGATCTGGGTTCGCGGCCAGCCTCAGCTACTTAGTGAGGCCCTCCGCAACTTAGTGAGACCCCGTTTCAAAATAAAGGATAAAAAATAGGGTGCCGGGCGTGGTGGCACACACTTGTAATCCCTGTACTTTGGGAGGCGGAGACCAGAGGATCCAGGTTCGCGGCCAGCCTCAGTGCTCTCTCTCTCTCTCTCTCTCTTTCTCTCTGTCTCTCTCTCTACCTACTGAGGCCCTCTACAACTTCGTGAGACCCGGTTTCAAAATAAAGCATAAAAAAATAGGGCCGGGGGTGTAGCGCGGAGGTAGAATGGCCCTGGGTTCAATCCCCAGTACTGCAAAAAAGAAAAAGACAAAAATAGGGCTGGGGGTGTAGCTCAGAGGCAGAATGTCCCTGGGTTCAATCCCCAGAACCGCAAAAAAAATAAATAAATAAAAATAAATAAATAAATAAATAAAACTAAGTGTAAGTATATTTGTCTATGAGCTAAGGCTCAATGTCAAGTGTTAAAGTAGCTATTGTCAGCTGGGTGTGGTGGTGCATGCATGTATGTAATCACAGAATTTGGGAGGCTGAGACAGGAGGATCACAGGTTCTCAGCCAATCTCAGCAACTTAGCGAGGCCCTCGACAACTTAGTGAGACCCTGTTTCAATATAAAATAAAATAAAATAATAAAGCCGGGTGTGGTGGCACATGCCTGTAATCCTTGTACTTGGGAGGCTGAGACAGAAGGATAGCAGGTTCAAGGACAGCCTCAGAAAGTAGTGAGACTCACACCAATCTAGTGAGACCCTGTTTCCAAATAATAAATAAAATCGGGCAGGGGTGTAGCTTGACGGTTTAATCCCCAGTGCCACCAAATACATAAATACATACATACATAAAATAAAATAAGCTGGGCGTGGTGGCACACACTTGTAATCCCAGTACTTGGGAGGCTGAGACCAGAGGATCCGGGTTCGCGGCCAGCATCAGCTACTTAGTGAGGCCCTCCGCAACTTAGTGACACCCTGTTTCAAAATAAAGAATAAAAAAAATTGGACTGGGGGTGTAGCATGGAGGTAGAATGCTCCTGGGTTCGATCTCCAGTACCTCAAAAAATAAATAAATAAATAAATAAAATAAAATAGGGCTGGGGTTGTAGCTCAGGGGTAGAGTGCCCTGGGTTCAGTCCCCATTACCACACACACACAAATAATAATTATTATTATTTAATAATTATAAAAATAATAATTATTATTTTTTAAAAGTAGTTGTTGCTATCTTATCTTGCCTCACAATTTTTTTTCTGAGCATTGATGTCTACTTTCATGATTCCCCCAAATTCCACCAAAAGGACTGAAAAATACATTTATACACACACACACATTTTACATATAAATCTATAATTACCAAACAACAAGAAAGAGAAATGTCAGCGGATGGGGGACGTGAGGAATTTCCACAGGATAGAGAAGGGTTCAAATCAATGGAAAACCCCAGTCGAGAAACTTGATGCCTAACTCTCCCCAGGGAAGGCAGTTCTTCCCCAGGAGCCTCTGGGAAACCCAAGATGAAGAGTAAACAGATAGGAAGAGAGAGATGCTCCCAGGGCGGTCCTTAAGCTAATTAATTACAGGGTTGCATTTGGCCAGGCTGGGTCACTGACCTCCTGCTTGCTGGTACTCAGGATAAAAGACCCCTTACTATTGAACAAGGGAATCAATACTTTGCCTGGGGAAGGCTTTGGATGGGAAGGTTGGTGGAGACTGGGAGGCAATGTGGCCTCTGAAACAATGGGGTTGAGGCTAGGGCAATATCTGCTCCAGGCCACAGTCACATGTGTAGCTCTCTGAGGTAGGAATAGGCCACAGGGTCTACAGAGAGTCGGCAGTGCGCTACTTAACATTTTTTTTTTCTGTACTGGGGATTGAACCCAGGGGCATTCTACCTCCGAGCTACACCCCCAGCGCTATTTTTTGTTCTTTATCTTGAAACAGGGTGTCACTAAGTTGCGGAGGGCCTCACTAAGTAGCTGAGGCTGGCCGCGAACCCGGATCCTCCGTCTCAGCCTCCCAAGTACTGGGATTACAAGTGTGCGCCACCACGCCCAGATTAACATTTAGCTACCCAGAAAGATGCAGAGTCCCGGCTCTGCAAGTCAGGCCAGTTGGCTTGCCAGGGCATTTACTGCTACCCTTCATCATCCCCGGAATTGGCTCTTGAAGGAAGACCAGGGATTCTCATTTGCTCTGACGTTCCAGCATCCAACACTCCAAAGTCTCCAGAAAGGAAGTTATGGATACAAGAAACATGGTGCAAAATTAAAAACCTGGTAAAACGTATGCTTTATGTAAATGTGGATATGTATGTTGTGGGGGAAAATTTTAAGCCTGGAAGGAGAATTATATCTGATTTCAACATTGGTGTGAGGGCGAGAAAACGATCCGAAAGTGCGCGGAGGCTTGACTTGTTCCAGGTGAGGCTGTAGAGGCAGAAGCCTGGATACTGATGGGAAGATATCTGCTAGGAGATTTAAGATAAGTTGGGGTGAGCTTCTAGGGTTGAAAAGTTTCTAGGATTCCAGCAATATTTCATTTCTGAGCAGGGTGTGGTGTGGGTACCTGTAATCCCAGCTGTTAGGAAGCCTGAGGCAGGAGGATCTCAAATTCAAGGCCAGCCTGGGCAATATAATGAGACCCCGAGTCAAAAAAAAATTCATTTCTTAACATAAAAACGTTAAGTTTTTGCTTTATGGACTTTTGTTTCGTATGTGTTATACTTCTGGACATTTTGAGACAGGGACCTCTACAGGTTGGGCCGGGGCATGGAGGTCTCAGCCCTAGACCTGTGTTTACTTTGACTGTTGTCTCTAAGCGCCAAAAGAATGTAGTTTAGGAATGGCCCGGCGTGGTGACACACGCTTATAATCCCAGTACTTGGGAGGCTGAGACAGGAGGATCGCAGGTTCGTGGCCAGCCTCAGCTACTTAGGCCCTCCGCAACTTAGCGAGACCCTGTTTCAAAATAAAGAATAAAAAATAGGGCTGGGGGTGTAGCTAGGAGGTAAAATGCCCCTGGAATCAATCCCCAGTACCGGAAAAAAAAAAAAAAAAGAATGTAGCTTAGGAGATGCAGGAAAGCATTTAATAGGACACAGGGAAAGGCAACAGGGCTCCGGCACAGGGGAGAGATCTCAAAAGGGTTGCCAACCCCGGTGCTTGCACTGGACCTTGGCTGCCGCGGGGACATCAAATTGCCACAGTCAAATCGTGGTTGCTGCTACTCTTGTTCTTCCTGCTCTAGAGCTGCACGTATTGCGCTCTGCAAGCTTGCCGCACCTTCGCTCAGAGCCACGGCTCTGCTTCTGTCCACACTGCCGCTCTGCTTGCGCTGATCTCTGCTTTTTTCCTTTCCCTAGGCTAGCTTATATATCCTGGAAACTCCTCTGATTGGTCCTTAGATCTGGGCCCTGATTGGTCCATTTGCCATCTCTCTTTGGAATCCCTGATCAGTCTTGACCTAGAAATCAGGGAGGGCTGCTGGCCCTGTTCCTTCCTGTGGCTCACCACCCTCCATCCTTTATCAATATGGTGTTTTAGACGGGGCGCAGTCATGCATGCCTGAAATCCTAGTACTTGGAAGGCTGAGACAGGAGGATCGTGGGTTCGCGGCCAGCCTCAGCAACTTAGCAAGGCCCTCTACAACTTAGTGAGACACTGTTTCAAAATAAAATAGGGGTGGGGGTGTAGCTGAGAGGCAGAATGCCCCTGGGGTTCAATCCCTAGTGCCACTGTGTGTGTGTGTGTGTGTGTGTTGTGTATATGATATATACATATGGTATATGTACATATATACATACATATATGGTATACATATATACATACATATATGGTATACATATATACATACATATATGTATGTATATATACATACATATATGGTATACATATATACATACATATATGGTATACATATATACATACATATATGTATGTATATATACATACATATGTACATACATATATGTACATATACATACCATATGTGTATGTATGTATACATATATTATTTTATAGGAAAACATTTTTAAAAAAGCAAAGATACGAGTGCACACTAGATTTGTGATTCTTAAACCTGGCTGCTGCTTAGAACAACCTAGGAAGGGTTTAAAAAACACTGATATCGCTGGGTGTGGTGGTGCATGCCTATAATTCCAGTACTTGGGAGGCTGAGACTGGAGAATCTGGGTTCATGGCCAGCCTCAGCTACTTAGGCCCTCCGCAACTTAGTGAGACCCTGTTTCAAAATAAAGAATAAAAAAAATAAGGCTGGGGGTGTAGCTCGGAGGTAGAATGCCCCTGGGTTCAATCCCCAATACTGCAAACAACAACAACAATAAAAAACACTGATATCGCTGGGTGTGGAGGTGCATGCCTGTAATTCCAGTACTTGGGAGGTTGAGACAGGAAGATTTTGCATTCTAGGACAGCATCAGCAAGGTAGTGAGACTCTCAGCAACCTAGTGAGACCCTTTCATAACTAACTAACTAACTAAATAATAAATAAAGGGCTGGGGGTGGAGCTCGGAGGTAGAACATCCCTGGGTTCAATCCCCTGTACCACAAAAACAAAACAAAAACTAATATCCAGAGCACACCCCAAATCAAATAAATTAGAATCTCTAGGGGTGGGGTCAGAGATCTGTATCTGAGAGCTGCTGTTTCAGAAGGATGAAAATAAAAATAAATAAGTTTAGCAAGAGAAAACATCAACCTCAATAACTATTGTTGGGTTAAATTCTCCCATTAAAAGACAGAACTCAAATGAGCTCATGAAGTCCAAGTTTCTTCATTTCTCAGGCCTCCGACCTTAGTATTGGTGCTGTTCTTCAGTTCCTGTGGCTGCAGGATTTCTGTGACAAACAGTGTTGCTGCATGCTCTTAGGTTCATGTTAAGAGGGAAAGAACTCTTGGGTTTGTCCCAGAAGTCTCAGTAAAAGTTTCATAGCATCTCCTTTTCTCTGTTGTGACCATGTGCTTATCCCTGAGACAATCATTCTGACCAGAAGTCTTTGATTGGCCAGGTCTAAGTCACATGCATACACACCCCCTGTCCCAGACTTGCGGGGGGGGGGGAGTCACTTCTACCAGAACTACATGGAATGAGAGTTCTGGGAATGAGCATGGAATCTCAATGGAAAACCAGAAGCTGTTAGCAGAAATAGAGGTTGAGCGGAAGCTGGAGATAGATAGATAGAGAGAGAGAGAGATAGAGAGAGAGAGAGACACTTCCATAATGGAAATGGACTGGTCTCTTGGTATCCACAGGGGATTGCTTCCAGAAATCCCTTGGTCAGCAAATCCATGGATGCTCAAGTATCTCATAAAATAATATAGAATTTGCACATAACCTATGCACATCCTCCTATGTACTTTAAAGGAACTCTGGGTTACTTATAATACCGAATACAATGTAAGTGCTGTGTAAATAGTTGTTATACTCTATTGTTAAGGGAATAACGACACACACAAAAAATCTGTACATGTTTAGTATTCATGCAATTTTTTTTTTGGCAGTACCAGGGATTGAACCCAGGGGCATTCTACCTCCGGGCTACACCCCCAGCCTTATTTTTTATTCTTTATTTTGAAACAGTGTTCACTAAGTTGCAGAGGACCTCACTAAGTAGCTGAGGCTGGCCGTGAACCTGGATCCTCCATTCTCAGCCTCCCAATTATTGGGATTACAAGCGTGTGCCACCATGCCTGGCTGATGCAATTATTTTTAAATATTTTTTTATCTGTTTGGTCAAATCTGTGGTGCTAATAACATAGATGGGCTGCCTTATAGATTTAAGGCATTAGAAAACAAACGAAAACTAAACCAAAGTGGGTAGGTGGAAAGTGGAGGTTAAGTTATGAAAAATGGCTGAAGAAGTAATCCTGCTATCCTGCTATCCTGCTATACTGAAACTGCTGTCAATAGTCTTTTTCCCCCTCCCCCTTTGGTACTGGAGATTGAACCCAGGGGCATTCTACCCTGAACTACACCCCACTCCCAGCCCTTTTAATTTTTTATTTTGAAACAGGGTTTCACTAAGTTCCTAAGGGTCTTGCTAAATTTCCGAGGCTGGCCTCAAACCTGTGATCAGACGAGATCGGGCGCGTTCAGGGTGGTATGGCCGTAGACATCAAACCTGTGATCCTCCTTTCTCAGCCTCCCAAGTACTAGAATTACAGGCGTGCGCCACCACGCCCAGCATTGTCAGTAGTCTTGATTGTGGCTGGGGACGGAGCTTAAAGGGCAGTGGACAAGCCGAGTCCATACCCCTGGCTCCTTGTTCACCCCACACCCGCAGGGATGTATAGGAAGCTCAGTCTCCTCAACATTTATACAAGCACCTGCCTTCAGGACATCATCCTATACAACCCGAGGCAGCTCACATTCATCATGTCCAAAATGTAATCTCAACAGATTCCAAATCTGCTCCTCCTCTTGAGTTCCTTCTCTCTGCTTGTAACCCACCCTCTAAGCCAGATCCGGAGTCATCTTTGAATTCCCTCACTCTCCATGTTTTTTTTTTTTTTTTTGCGGTACTGGGGATTGAACCCAGGGGCATTCTACATCTGAGTTATACCCCCAGCCCTATTTTTCTATTCTTTATTTTATTTTATTTTATTTTATTTTATTTTATTTTATTTTATTTTTGCAGAACTGGGGATTGAACCCAGGGGCATTCTACCTCCGATCTACACCTCCGGCCCTATTTTTTATACTTTATTTTGAAACCAGGTCTCACGAAGTTGCGGAGGGCCTCACTAAGTAGCTGAGGCTGGTCACGAACCCGGATCCTCCAGTCTCCACCTCCCAAGTACTGGGATTACAAGCGTGAGCCACCATGCCCGGCTTATTCTTTATTTTGAAACAGGGTCTCACTAAGTTGCGGAGGGCCTAAGTAGCTGAGGCTGGCTTTGAACCTGCGATTCTCCTGTCTCTGCCTCTCAAGTACTGGGATTACAAGCGTGCGCCACCATGCCTGCTCTCTCTCCATGTTCAACCTTTCTCTGAGGATGGTTGTGTTTGTCGCAGGTCCCCTTCTGATTCTTCATTAGCACTTGACGCAATTGTAATCCAATCATCTGGATGATTTTGTTTGAATAGCTATCTCCCCCAGGACTGGATCCAGGAGAGGAGGAGGGCCCACGGCTGGCTTTTCATTTGTTTGTAGTAAGAGACACTTGAATACTTGTGGAAAGATTTAAATAAATAAAAGTGTACTACCATACAGCCTCAGCACTAGGTTACCACCTGAGCTATGCGTGTGTGTGTGTGTGTGTGTGTGTGTGTGTGTGCGCGCGCGCGCACGTGCATGTATGTGGTACTGGGGATTGAACCCAGGGGCGTTCTACCTCCATGCTACACCCCCAGCCCTATTTTCTTTTTTATTTGGAAACAGGGTCTCCTTAAGTTGCTGAGGCTGGCCTCAAACCTGCAATCCTCCTGTCTCAGCCTCCTAAGCACTGGGATTACAGGCATCCACCACCTCCCCCAGTGTGAGTTATCTTTTGAAAATGAAAGTCTGACCATATTTTTTCCTCTGCTGATAACTTTTGCATTTTTCAATGTTTTCCCCATCATCGAAAGCAAAGTTTCTCAAATTTTCAGTATCCAATAACCACTAATTAGCTGTATGGAACATATGCAGACCTCCAATTTTAGATAAAATATCAACCATTTTTCAGCAATAAAACTAAGATACAATTATTTTAAAATGAGTAATATTTAAGTATCTTTTATTATCCAAGTCTATCTCCTAAATTCAAATTCAAGGTTTGGAAATCAAGCTTCTATAGTAAGGGATACAGTGTAGTTTGCATATACTTGTACCTGCATTTTGGAGAACAAGTAGGAAGAGTGCGGGTAGTTCAGTATACCAGCCTGATTAAAAAAAATAAAAAGTATTTGAAAATACTCATACCCTGAATTTGGTTAGTGAGACAGATATCACACATGTAGGAGAGTGAGAAATACCAAGTCAACAAGAGGGATGCTGTTGTTTGCAATTAACCACTGAACTATATTATATTTAATATATCTATCTTATTATCTATATTCATATCAATATATATCTGGATTGACAACAGGTTCCCTTTATTTTTGTCCTACTGAATTAGAAAGCACTAAGAATTATGAGCCATTAGATAAATCAACAAATGTTTGAAGGCCCAGACACATGGTTTTGTATATTTGACATGACCCAGAAACAATGGTTGAGTTTCTCATGAAAGACCATTCTCACTAGCAGCTAAGACAAAGAACATACCTCACAGCCGGGCATGGTGGTACACGCTTGTAATCCCAGTACTTGGGAGGCTGAGACAGGAGGATTACAGGTTCACAGCCAGTCTCAGCAACTTAGTGAGGCCCTACGCAACTTAGTAAGATCCTGTTTCAAAATAAAAAATAAAATAGGGCTGGGGGTGTAGCTCAGAGGT
>PVJS01064259.1:0-10277 GCA_004027185.1 Glis glis | reverse complement strand
GAGACCCAGTTTCAAGATAAAGTATAAAAAATAGGGCCGGGGGTATAGTGCGGAGGTAGAACGCCCCTGGGTTCAATCCCCAGTACCGCTAAAAAAAAAAAAAAGATGGGTGGGTGGGTGGGTGGGTGGATTGGTAGATAGGTTGATGGATTGATCAGATGGGTGGGTGAATGAATGGATTGTCAAGTGGGTGGATGGATGGATGGATGGATGGATAAGATGAGTGGGTAGATGGATGGGTGGGTGGGTGGGTGGATAGATGCATGGATGGGTAAGATGGGTTGATGAGTGGATGGGGGAATGGATGGTTGGATGGATGGGTAGGTGGATGATGGATGGGTAAGATGGGTGGGTGAATGGATGGATTGTTGGATGGATGGATGGATGGATGGATGGATGGATGGATAAGATGAGTGGGTAGATGGATGAGTGAGTGGATAGATGAATTGGTAGGGGGTGGATAGATGGGTAAGATGGTTGGATGGATGGGTAGGTGGACGATGGATGGGTAAGATGGGTGGGTGGATGGATAGATTGGTAGGGAGATGGATGGATGAGTAAGATGGGTGGATGGGTGGGTAGGGAGAAGATTGCCTACTCCAAGCTCTCCTTCCATTCTGGTCCTTTTTTAAGACGTACCTGTCAGAGAGTCAGCGGGCCTCTTCCCACTTGCTAGTCAAGAAGAATGGGTTTCTATCGCTTCGTGTTGGTCTCCCATGGTGTCTCCCATTAGCTGAAGAGTGGCCCAGCGAGGTCAGCAAGGCTGTTAGCTCATTTTCCAGATGAGGAAATGGGGGCTGGGGCGGAGAGGCAACTTCCTCAAGTCACCTGCCCGCCAGCCGACCATCCACGCTCCTGACCTGCCCAGCGCTCCTCTCTGTCCCTGGGTGCCCCTCTGTGTTGCTGTCCCTTGCAGGAGACACTGACTTCCCACTGTCTTTCAGGGTCACTGGGAGCAAGAAGTCCACCAAGAGGACCAAGTCCATCAATGGCTCCCTGTACATCTTCAGGGGTCGAATCAACACTGAAGTCATGGAGGTGGAGAACGTGGAAGACGGCACAGGTAGGCCTCGCCCGTCTCCCGCTGCCCCTAGCACTTTCTGTGTCATTCAAAAAAATTTTTTTCTTATACTGTGAAATGTAACCTACCTGCAGAGAAGTACCCAGAACATAGTGAAGCAAACACCTGGCGCTCATCCACACTTGAGCTGAGAAATAAAGCCACGCACCCGACTCCTTCCCTTCATGGTGCCTCCCTTCCCCACAAATAGCCACCGTCTGAATTTTCTGATGATCATTTTGTTGCTGTTTAAAAATAGCTTTACCAGCCAGGCACGGTGGCCCACGCCTGTAATCCACTACTTGGGAGGCTGAGACAGGAGGATCGTGGGCTTGAGGATAGCCCACGTTAACTTAGTGAGACCCTGTCTCAAAATAGAAAAATAAAATAGGGCTGGGTGTGTAGCTCAGAGGTAGAAAGCCCCTGGGTTCCATCCCCAGTACCGTACACACTTACACAAATAGTTTTACTTCCTTGCTAAACATTTCAATTAAAATTTCTCTGGGTTTGAACCTTATTTAGATGTTACATGATTATATATGTTTAAATGGCTTTGAAAGTATATGGTTATATGTAGCCTTTTATATATATATTTAGATGGTCATAAAATACTGTCTGGCTTCTGTCACTCAACCCCGTGACGGTGGGATTCACCCGTTGCTAGGGGGTATCAGTGCACAAATGCCCCATACCTTGTCTGTAGGGTCCTGCACTGGACTTGGTCTTGTGAGGCTGCAGAGGGCTCATGTCGCCCCCGTGCCCCGGTGGGAGGTCTTGAAGTCCCCTGTCATTGAGGAGCTGGGAGGGGTCTTTGCAGAAGGTCTTCCTTGCCCACCAGAGAGCAGGCAGGAGAGGGAGCATTCCCAGGGTAGGAAGCTCAGCTCCCAGCTCCTGACCCCACTGGGGGGGTCCTCTGTGCAGAGCGGGAAGGGCTGGTCCCAGCCTGGCCTGCGGCTGTCATGGGACATCCAGAGTCCTATGGCCGAGTGCACGCTGACCCACCTTTGCCTCCTGTCCCTGCCAGCCGATTACCACAGCAATGGCTACACGGTCACCAATGGCTGGAAGATCCACAACACGGCCAAGAACAAGTGGTTTGTCTGCATGGCCAAGACGGCGGAGGAGAAACAGAAGTGGCTGGACGCCATTATCCGCGAGCGGGAGCAGCGCGAGAGTGAGCGCCGGGCCCCTCGGCTCCCGGGCCTGGGCTGCACCTCGGAGGGGGCACGGGGGCCTTTCCAGAAGGGTTGACTTCTGGGGGGCTCTGGGACTGTGTGGGGACTTGGGGTGACTTAGGGATGGGAGGTGGTGGAACTGAGGCCCACAGAGGGGTGCGCCCCTCTTCCCCCAGAGCCTGGGAAACCAGGATGCTCCTCCCCCTGTAGCTCCTGTGCTCGCCCTGGTCTTTGATGCTCCCTGACTTGGGATGTGGGGGGAGGGTCTTTCGGGGTTTCCCATCTGGCATGGTGGGGAGACCCCAGGGAACAGGCAGCCAGGCAGTTTGCAGGGGCTGGCCATGACGGGGTGGGTTGGGTGTGGATTCTGAACTGGTCTTGGCACTGAGCTACTGTGCAGAGCCCACCAGGCCAGGAAACAGAGGCCCTCATGTGTTTGGGGAGAGTTACTTTAGCTCCCTGGACCTCAGCATTTCATCTGACGAACGGGGGTGGAAGACCCTGCCGCGCAGGTGTGAGGCCTGGGACTCGACCATTCTTGGAAAATTGAAGTGTGGTTCTAAGAACCCTCCCAGGTTTACAGAGGAGGAAACTGGGCCTCATTATGGGCCTCAGTTTCCCTCTCTGCATATTTTGCCTATTAAAATCCCAGTGTGAGTCGGGCGTGGTGGCACATACCTGTGATCCCAGTACTTGGGGAAGCTGAGGCAGTAGGATTGCAGGTTTGAGGACAGACAGACTTAGCAACTAACGAGACTCTCAAAAACCTAGCGAGACCCTGTTTCCAAATAAAAAATAAAATGGGCCCTGGAGCTCACAGTCAAACTCTTGGCACCATCCCTAACCCCCAACCCCTTGCTCCCAAAATTCAGTTGATCGCCGTGGCCCTGCGGTTCTGCTGTCCACACACATGCGCCGGTCCACCTGTCTCCTCTCCCTCCCACCTAGTACCAGCCCCGTCATCTCAGGAGTGGGGCCCACCATGGCTGTCTGTGTAGATGCTTTTTCTAGAGCAGCTCAGCATCTGGATCCCTAGGCGGCATTTCCTGAGGTTAAATGTTGCATCAGAATTCATTATAACACCAGGAGGCCAGATGAACCCCTGGACTTGGCCCTTGGGTGGTTGAGGTTGTGAACCCTGAAACCCATCAGGGCTGGGTGGGGCTCAGGGGCCTGGCCTGGCCACCCGGGCAGATCAGCACCTTGTGGTTAGAACCCAGGGCTGTGGTCAGACGCTGGGCTCTGTGGTCACAGGTGGGGTGTGGCTGAGGCCCTGTCGTTAGAATTGGGTGTGATCCAAACCCGACCCTGGGGCTGGGTGGACGAGGGCGGTGTCTGCTGTGGCCAGGAGCCCGTTCCTGGGGCCAGACTTTCTGGATCAAAACCCTGCTTCCACCATTTCTAGTTGGACAACCTTGGACAGAGAACCTGACTCCTCTGGGCTCAGTTATGAAAGGGGGTTCCTCACGGCACCCTATTCTTTCAGTTTTCTTGTGTGGGGGGGTCCTGGCTTGTAATAGGTGCTATCTAAGCACTTGTTATTATTTGCTATGGGTGTTATTGTCAGGATTGGATGGGGCCCAGGCAGAAACCTGTGGGTGGAGGTTAGGGCCAGGGTCCTGTGTGTACTATCTGGAGAAACTTCCAGACTTCTGCCTGGGCTGGATGAAAATGAGGAAGGTGATGAGGATGGGACTCTGGATCTTGGCTCCTGTGTTGAAGGCCCGACCCCCCCTACTCTAGGACTTAGCCTCTGTGGGCCTCCACCTTCCCATCTGTAAAGTGGTGGGGTTTTTTGTTTGTTTATTTTGGTGGAACTGGGGATTGAACTCAAGGGCATTCTACTTCCGAGCTACATCCCCAGTCCTTTTTTTTTCAATTTTTGGTTTTGAAACTGGGTCTTGCGAGGTTGCTGAGAGTCTCGCTAAGTTGCTGAGGGTGGCCTCAAACCTGCAATCCTCCTGTCTCAGCCTCCCAAGGACCAGGATTACAGGTGTGTACTACCACTCCCGGCTAAAGTCGTGTCTTTGAGGAGCCCCTGGCAGGTGCCAGGAACAGTGACCAACAGATGAAGTGGTGGGGGCAGGTGGGGTCGGCTTCCAGGAGCCGTAGGCTGGCCCCTTCTCCAGTGCTGCCCGTGCCCCTTGCAGGCCTGAAGCTGGGCATGGAGCGTGACGCCTACGTCATGATCGCGGAGAAGGGGGAGAAGCTGTACCACCTGATGATGAGCAAGAAGGTGAACCTGATCAAGGACCGCCGCAGGAAGCTGAGCACCGTGCCCAAGTGCTTCCTCGGCAAGTGAGTGCCCTCCCTGGGTCCCCGGCCCGGGCAGACCGTCCGTGCCCTTACCAGCATCCTTCCTGGGCAGAGCCACCAAAAGACCCCTGAATCCTCATGGAACAGCCCTCAGAGGTCAAGAAGGCTGGGGATCTCGGAGGCAGGTCTTCCCAGTGTCTGGCCACACCCCTCTGAAGGATCTGTCTTACTCTGTGCACCGGCCTGCGCATTCATGGTATATATGAACGAAGCCGAGGTTTTACAAACTTACTGTGCTCTGAAAATTCCTGCTCCTGTTCTGTCGTGTCCACGGGGAGGCCAGAACTGCTGTTTGGAGAGGAGGAGGAGGAGGAGGAAGGTGTAGCAGGTTTGCTTTTGAGGCTCTTAGTGGGGAGGCTGACTTCTTGGTTGGGTATAAAAATCTCGACTTGGTGCGAAAAGTCTGAGTTGAGATCTACATGTGGGAGGTGGTGTTTAGATGGCCTCAGAGCCCTGGGGCCGAGTGGCTCCTGCAAGGGGATGGGGAGGACGCTTAAAGGAGGAAGGAGCAGAGGAATCATGGGTGGCAGCTGGGGAGGGGAGGCACTGGGGACTGTGGCCGAGTGGAGACGGGGAGCAGGCTTGCAAAGGAGCCGGAGCCTGGTTTGGCCACGTAAATTTCAAATGCTGGTAAGACATTCCATGTCCAGTGCGGGTGTCCCGCGGTCGGGGGGAGCCCTGGCTGGGGTTGGATGCGCAGCAGGCAGCTCTCAGGAAGGGCCGGGCAGTGCACTTGGGCTGTCCTGTTGCCCTCAGGGGTCAGCATCTTCAATTCTGTGCTCCCTGGAGGGTCTGTGGAGATGAGAGGGCCGGGACCATGGGAGTCCTGGGCTCCCTCAGGGCCAGGGGAGGCAGGGAGAGGGCATCTGGCTGGTCTCCATCAACTAATCTCTAATCCTGGGCGGAAAGGAGGCTTGTCTCCCAGGAGAACCTTCCTGCCTCTTGCCAAAGTGCTCAGTCCAGCCGGATGGGATAACCTGTGTGGTCAGAGCTTCCGAGGGGTTTTCTGTCTCCCCAGGAAGGATTAGGGGAGATTGTTTTTACTGCCCCTTTGAACCAGGGCCAGGATTGTTTTGTAACCAGGAGGAAGCCGACTTCCTCCCGAGGCCTCTTTCCCACCAGGGCCAGCTCCTGGTGTACTCTGGGAGTCCCCGGTCCCCTGGGCCGAAGGATTTGGTGGCTGGAGAGACAAGCTCATTGAGCCCTTTCTTTCTCTGCCCTGTGGTACTGATATCTGCCTGTGTCCTTTTTTATTGTTTTTTTTTTATGGTACTGGGATTGAACCCAGAGACCTCTACCACTGAGCTCCATCTCCAGCCCTTTTTGATTTTATTTATTTACTTGTGGTACTGAGGATTGAACCCAGGGTGTTCTGCCTCTGAGCTACACCCTCAGCCCTATTTTATTTTCAAAGAGGCTCTTACTAAAATGATCGTGCACCGTCCTCAACCTGCGATCCCTCCTATCTCAGCCTCCCAAATACTAGGATTGCAGGTGTGTGCCACCATGCCTGGCTCCTTTTAATTTCATTTTAAAACAGGGTCTTGCTAAGTGGCCCAGGCTGGCCTCAAACTTGTGTTCCTCCCGCTTCAGCGTTCCCAGTAGATAGGACCGCAGGCGTAGGCCATTGGACCAGGCTTGGCCATGTCTTTTATACAACACTGTGAAGTGGGTCACCGTCATTATCTCCACTTACAGGATGAGGAATCTGAGGCTCAGAGAGGGTGAGAGTTCTGCACAAGGTCGCACAGCTTCAGCGAGGGGCTGGGATTTGAACCGAGGACGGGCAGCTTCACACCCTGTGCTGTGCCTCACCGCTCTCTGCACCCTTTATTCATTTTCTGTTTCTCTTCAACGTGTTTCAACTTTCCTTGATAATTTCTTTCCCCTTATCTGTCTCTGCTACTAGATGGGGAGCTTAGTGAATCCAAAACGCGTCTGGTTTATCTTTTTATAACGTTCAAGGATTGGGCTGTGAGTCAGACTTGGGTTCAAGTCTCGATTCTCCCACTTCCTAGCTGTGTGACTTTGCGTCAGTCTCTTAACCTCTCTGAATCTCAGTAAATGGCCAGTTAAAGAGAGAGAATACAATGTACCTCGCAGGGCCGTTGGAGGTTACAGTGAGTTAACAGATGTGACATGCTTAGCACAGTGCTGGTGAGAGTGACAGGAATGTGTACGAGGCTGCGAGACATGGACTGTGTGGAAACGCGTCTTAAGAGCGGCTTGTTTCTGCCTTACACGGAGGAAAACGAATAGATGCCGCATTAAACAAAACAGTGATAAAATCTATGTCATTGCGGAGGACACTGTGGCAGGAACATGCGTTGGCCTTCCAGCAGCAGATAAGTTGAGACAAAACTGATTGATTGATTGATTCATTCATTCATTCATGTAGTGTTTACTGAGCCCCTGCCCTGTGCCAGCAGGGAATAGACAAATCCCCATCCTGGGGAGACAGCTGTCCCATGAGCAGTCAGACAGTCGACAGTGGACAGGTTGGCTCAAGAAGGGGGTTTCAGTGAGCCGAGAACTCTGGAAGGAAGGAAGTGGGGGGCGGTAGTGGTAGAGAGGAAATGGGGGTTGGTTCAGCCAGGGTGGGCAGGACTGGATTCTCAGGGGAGGTGACAGGTTAACCAGGATCCGAGTCCCAGGCACTAGCTGTAAGGTCCGGGAGCAGCCTTCCCGGCCGAGGGAACGACAGGTGCGAAGGCTGCAGTGACCGGTGGGCACTGGAGGAACCGAGGTCGGCATGGCCGGAGGGCGGGAGTCGAGGCCCGGGGAGTCAGCAGGCGCCCATCAGGCAGGGCCTGGGTCAGGGCGCTGTGGGGGCACAGCAGGGGAGCAAGGTGAGGCTGTAACTCGCCACCCAGGCCCAGAACAAGGGCACTGTTGGAGCTATCGGAGCTCAGGGGACCACAACGGACGAGGTGTATCTGGAGGAGGCATCAGGATGGGCTTCCTGGAAGGAGGGGGCCGCGCCATCTCCGTCCCTGTGGGCACAGGCGCAAGAGATTAGTGCACAATGGTGATCAATGTCAACTTATCGGCTGTTACTGTGGACATCCTCAGGAAGCAACTCTGAGCAGGGGGTTATGGGGTGCATACTTCCCCCAGCCTCTACCTTGTGCTGCTCCAGCCTCTACAGGAGGTAGCCAGGGAGCGGGCACACCGGGCTGTTGAGCAAGTAGCTCACTGGGTGACGGGCAGGCGGCTTTCTTAGAAGATGGCAGAGACATGCCCGTGTATTCCCCGCACCCAGCTTGGCCCTGAGCTGCACTAGGATGAATAAATGTTCACTGGGCAGAAGGGACGGAGGGAGGGGAGCTGCCATATCTAGCTCTCAGCTGGACCCCCGTCCCCGATCTCCGGCCCCATCATGCCGGTTGGGTCATCTCTCTGTCAGCTGGCTCAGGCTGCTCCAAGCCAGGTCTTTCTGGAAACCTGCACGTGCCGCCCTCTGCACCCCACCTCATTAGCTGGGGACAGCTGGCTTCCTGGCCTCGCCGCTCCTCCAGGCCTCTGTGTGCGGATCCCCTGCCTGGACACCCTTCCCAGTGCCCCAGTGGCGGCAGATGGCATCCCCCTGGCCCACACAACTGGAAGGCGTGTTTTCCTTGGCCCACCTGGTGTTTTCCTAAGATGTTAGGTTAGATATCAACATTTAGCAATTGGGAGATTTCACAGGAAGTGCCGGATTTCCACCTTCTCTTGGAAAGCTGTGGGCTCTGTCTTCCCACGGGGCACTGAGAAGCCCTGCTGGCTGACTGGGCACCCTCCACCTGGCTTGCTTCACCTGTCCCCAGAGTGTGAGGTCCCACGTCAGAGATGACTTTTACCTGGTTTTGCCTACTCGATCCTACCTTAAGATTTCATATGAATAAGCCGAGTGTGGTGGCACACACCTGTAATCCCAGTACTTGGGAGGCTGAGACAGGAGGATCAAAGGTTTGAGGCCAGTCTCAGCAACTTAGTGAGGCCCCCGTTTCAAAATAAAAAAAATAAAATAGGACTGGAGGGTCTAGCTCAGAGGTAGAATGCCCCTGGATTCAATCCCTAGTACCAAAAAAAAAAATTCATATGAATATGAAGCTTACCCGCTGAATTCACAAGGACCCTGAGTGGACCACTGGTCAGGTAGACCCTTCTGAGGCCAGAGAGGGACAAACTTGCTTAAATTTGCCCAGAAAGCTACGGGCCTCCTTGATCCCCAGGTGGCAGAACCCAGTTTGGGCAGAGTCCCCTGTCCAAGTTGCTGTCCTCTGGCTGTTTTCTGCTCAGGGAGCTGCTGTGGGTCACTTCCTGTCCCCCCACGCTGGCTGCAGGGTTGCTGGACGGTGCCAGAAGTAGCCCCCGATCGGGCAGCTGGTGGGCAGCCGGACGCCGGGTCTCCGGCTTCCGCGAGTGGGCGCGCAGACATCTGTTTGCCTCCTGCAACTGCTGGCGGCTCGCTCTGTGTGCCTGAGTTTGGGGACTTTGAGAATGGAACAGGGGGTGGACAGGACCCAGAACCCAGAACAATCTCTTTTCCACCCGGGGCTCTGGCTCCATTAGATAGATCCATTTCTTTGACGCCTGCCTCTGCCTCCAGCCAGGCTTGCGGGATGTCTCAGCGCACAGCTACCTACACACAAGGCAGGTCCTCGCTCTGCCAAACGCTGGAAAGCTAAAAATAGCCCTCCCCCTCTGGCCCTGTCATCGGAGGCGGGACAGCTGGCTTCCATAAGCAGGGAGCTCTGTGCTCTGGCCTGCGGCCATCTGCTTTCAGTGAGCACAGATTGCCTGGGTGGAAACGGCCCCAGCCCGGGCTCTCCGTCTTCTGCTGCCTGCGAGGGCCTGAGTTCTGTGCTGAGCCTGAGACGTGCACTGGCGTCAGGAGAGCTGCTGTCTACCTGAGGAGAGCTGCTGTCTACCTGCGGCCCTGAGCACTCTGTCTCCCCACAGCCTTCCCCTTCGTGGCTTGTTCAAGGGAACTGAGTCCAGGTGCTGGGGGTGGAATGGGAATAAGATCCACACGGCACCGGTTCACAGGGAGGGTGTGTCCCCTTGTGGGTGATGGCTGATAAACACAAGAATAAATCTGTAAACAAGATAAGACAGTGCCACAGAAAGGGGAATGGACTTTGATGAGGTAGTGGGTAACGCTCCTCTAAGGAGGTGACATTTGTGCTGTGACCGAGGCGGAAAGGCTTGGTCACAGGAGCGCTGGGGAAGGGCATTTCTGGGCTGTGGGAACAGAAAAGGCAAAGGCCCCGCAGCGGGAAGGAGTCTGGGTTCTTTAAGAAGGGAGAAATGGTGGGTGTGGCCAAAGCAGAGTGAGTGATTGGTGCGGAGAAGAGATCAGGAAGCATGGCGGCCAGGCAGAGGGGGACGTCTTCAGGGTCAGGTATGGAAATGACATGATTTGATCACCATGAGCTCTCCTGACTCCCTGGGACTTCGTTATTTCTTCCTGCATGTTGGTTTATTCATTCCTTCTGTTTATTCATTCCTTCATTCACCCATCCACCCATCTAGATATACACGATTCACCCCCGTATCATCCACCCAGTCATCTATCCACTTACTCTCTGCCCATCCACCCATGCTCCCCTCCACCGCCTCCGCCATCTTCCATCCACCCAGCCATTTCTCTATCAAGTCATCTACCTGTCCATTCATCTACTCACCCATTTACCCCACCAACCCACATGGCAGTCCATCTATCCACCATCCATCCATCCATC
>PVJS01064258.1:0-10276 GCA_004027185.1 Glis glis | reverse complement strand
ACTGAATTAGTGGTTGCTCCAATCCTAAGACTCCAGCTCTTAGACCGTTCGACCAGCTACTGGTTCCTCTGACCCTCCACGTGCAGTCAGAACCTGGGACTACATTGCTGCAAACTGTAAGCCATCTGATAAATCCTTTTTTTTTAAAAATATACTCATTCTGTGTATTCTGTTAATCTAGAGAACCCTGTCTAATACAACCCCCAATAGACAGGATCAGAGAAGAGGTTCACCACACCACATAATAATCAAATTGACTAATGTAGAGGCCAAGGAGAGAATCTTAAAGGCAGTGAGAGTAAAAGACCAAGTAACATTCAGAGGCAAACCAATAAGAATCACACCTGACCTTCCAAACCAAGTCATGAAAGCCAGGAGGGCCTGAGGTGACAGATTGCAAACTCTGAAAGAAAACAACTTCCAGCCAAGATTTATCTACCCAGCAAAGATATCGATAAAATTTTATGGGGAAATAAAAACTTTCCATGACAAACAGAAGCTGAAAGAATTTATGTCTGCCAAACTAGCATTAGAGAAAATACTCAAAGAGATTAACTATAAAGAAGAGATAATAAATAAATGCCAGAAGCAAAAAACAATAACTTCCATCAAACAGCCAACTAAGAAAAGAAAAAAAAAACATTACCTCAAACAGAAGTCAAAACTCAAAAAGTTAGGAATTAAGAATCATCTTTCAATAACCATGCTGAATATAAATGGACTCAATTTCTGAATCAAAAGACATAAGGTAGCAAAATGGATCAAAAATCTTAATCCATCTATATGCTGCTTACAAGAAACACACCTTACAAGTAAAGTCACTCACAAACTAAAAGTAAAAGGCTGGAGCAAGGTAATCCACGCTAGTGGAACACGAAGACAAGCAGGAGTAGCAACTATGATATCAGACAAATTAGATTTCAAGCCTAAACTTATCAGAAGAGACAAAGAAGGTCAGTTTTTACTGGTAAAAGGAACAATCCAGCAAAAGGATATAACAATAGTCAACATTTATGCTCCAAATATAGGTGCAACCACTTTCATAAAACAAATTCTTCGCGACTTTAAGTCACACATAGATCCTAATACAACAATGCTGGGAGACTTCAACACTCCTCTCACACCACTCAATTGAACTTCAAGACAAAAGGTCATTAAAAATGCCTCAGACCTAAGGAACACCATAGGTCAAATAGACCTACTAGACACATACAGAATATTCCACCCAACTACAGCTGAATTCACATTTTTTTCAGCTCATGAAAATAGACCATATCCTAGGCCACAAAACAAGTACTAGCAAATTCAAGAAATGTGACATAATCCCCAGTGTATTTTCAGACCATAATGGAATGAAACTAGAAATCAACTGTAAGAAGACACAGAGAAATCTCATAAACACGTGGAGACTGAACACCACACTGCTGAATGAAGAATGGGTCATAGAGGAAATAAGAGAAGAAATTAAGAAATTCCTAGAAACAAATGAAAATAGGGAAACAATATATCAAAATCTCTGGAACACACTGAAAGCAGTATTAAGAGGAAAATTCATAGCACTGAGTGCTCACATAAGTAGAACTGAAAAGCACCAAATAAACAACCTAATGACACACCTCAAACCCTTTGAAAAGCAGGAACAGTTTAACCCCAAAGCCAGTAGAAGACAGGAAATTATTAAAATTAGAGCAGAAATCAATGAAGTGGAGAATAAAAAAAAATACAAAAAAATCAACAAAACCAAAAGCTGGTTGCTCAAAAAAATATACAAGATAGATAAAACATTAGCCAACCTAACCAAAAGAAAAAGAGAATCAACCCAAATTACCAAAATAAGAGGTGAAAAAGGAGATATCACCACTGACAGTGCAGAAATACAGAAGATTATCAGAAACTACTTTGAAAAGATATACTCAAACAAAACAGAAGACCTAGAAGAAACTGAAAAATTTCTAGACACATACAACCCTCCAAAATTGAATCAAGAAGATATAGAAAAATTAAACCAACCAATAACAATCAAAGAGATTGAAGCAGCAATAAAGAGCTTACAATCAAAGAAAAGCCCAGGTCCAGATGTTTTCCCAGGTGAATTCTATAAAACCTTTATGGAAGAGCTAATCCCAATATTCCTCAATTTATTCCATGAAATAGAAAGAAATGGGACTCTCCCAAATACATTCTACAAAGCCAAAATCACATTAATACCAAAACTGAATAGAGACAGCTCAAGGAAAGAAAACTACAGGCCCATATCATTGATGAACTTAGACACAAAACTTCTAAACAAAATACTAGCAACACGCATTCAAAACCACATCAAGAAAATCACACACCATGACTGAGTCGGGTTTATCCCAGGGATGCAAGGCTGGTGCAACATACCTAAAACAATCCATGTAATTCACCACATAAACAGAACTAAAGACAAAATCACACGATATTTTCAATAGATGCTGAAAAAGCATTTGGCAAAATGCAGCACCCATTCATGCTAAAAACACTGCAGATAATCGGAATAGAAGGAACATACCTCAACATCATAAAGGCAATATACAATAGGCCCACAGCAAACATCATACTGAATGGGGAAAAACTTCGAGAGTTCCCCTTAAAAAAAGGAACAAGACAAGGATGTATGTCCGCTGTCACCACTCCTTTTCAATATAGTACTTGAGACTCTAGCCAGAGCAATAAGGCAAAAGAAGGAAATAAAGGAGTACAAATAGGAAAAAAGGAACTGAAACTGTCTCTATTTGCAGATGACATGATATTATACTTAGAAGATCCAACAAATTCAACCAAAAGGCTTATAGAACTGATCAACAAATTCAGCAAAGTGTCTGGATACAAAATCAATCTTAAAAAATCAGAAGCTTTTCTGTATGCCAACCATAAATCCCCTGAAAAAGAAATCCAGAAGACATTTCCACTCAAGATATCCCCCAAAACAATAAAATACTTGGTAATGAACCTAACAAATCAGGTAAAAGACCTCTACAAGGAAAATTATAAAACATTGAAAAAAGAAATTGAAGAAGATCTTAGAAGATGGAAAGATCTCCCATGCTCTTGGGTAGGCAGTATAAATATCATCAAAATGACCATGCTTCCAAGTGATCTATAGATTCAATGCAATACCCATTAAATTACCAAAGTCATTCGTCACTGACATAGAAAAATCTGTCCTTAAATTCATTTTGAACAACAAAAAACCCTAAATAGCCAAAGTAGTTCTCAGCAACAAGAACCATGCAGGAGGCATCAAAATACCTGACTTCAAACTATACTACAAAGCCATAGTAATAAAAACAGCATGGTATTGGCACAAAAGCAGACATATAAACCAATGGAGCAGAATAGAAGACTCTGAAAAAAATCCACATTCCTGCAGCCAATTGATTTTTGACAAAAGGGCTAAAAACATCCACTGGAGAAAAGATAGCCTCTTCAACAAATGGTGCTGACAAAACTGGCTAACCATATGCATAAAAATAGAAATAAACCCCACCTTCTCAACTTGTACAAGAATCAATTCAAGATGGATCAAAGACCTAGAAATCAGACCAGAGACCTTGCAGCTACTTGAAGAGGGCATAGGTCCAACTCTTCAACATATAGGCACAGGTAAAGACTTCCTCAACAAGACCCCAATGGCACAGGAAATTAAAATGAGGATCAATATATGGGATTGCATTAAACTGAAGAGCTTCTGTACAGCAAAGGAAACAATCAAGAACCTCAACAGAGAGCCAACAGAATGGGAGAAGATATTTGCCAGCTCCTCCTCTGATAGAGGACTAATACCTAGAGTATACAGAGAACTTAAAAAAATGATCACTAAAAAAACAAATAATCCAATCAAAAAATGGGCAAGTAAACTAAATAGACACTTCACAGAAGAAGAAATACAAATGGCCAATACACGTATGAAAAAATGTGCAGTCAGAGAGATGCAAATCAAAACTACACTGATATTTTACCTAACCACAATTAGAATGGCAATCATTAAAAACACAAATAACAACAAATGCTGGAGAGGATGTGGAGAAGTAGGAACTCTAATACATTGTTGGTGGGATTGCAAATTTGTGCAACCACTTTGGAAAACAGGGTGGAGGATCCTCAGAAGAATGGGAATCAACCTACCATATGACCCAGCAATACAACTTCTAGGCATCTACCCAAAAGATCTGAAACCAAACTACCAGACTAATGCATGTGTATCTATGTTTATAGCTGCACAATTCACACTTGCCAAACTTTGGAACCAGCCAAGGTGTCCATCAACAGATGAATGGATTACAAGACTATGGGATATGTACATGATGGAATTTTACGTGGCCATAAAGAAGAACAAAATTACATCATTTGCAGGGAAATGGAGGGCACTGGAGAACATTATGCTAAGTGAGATTAGTCAGTCACAAAGAGTGAAGAGTCGGTTGTTCTCCCTATTATGTGGGAGCTAGGGAGAATTGGACTTAGAAGGGACTCCAGACAAAGAAGGAGAAAACTTTAGAAGAACAAAGAAGGTGACCTACCTGAGGGAGTTGGGAGGGGGGATGGATTGAAACACACTAAGGCACATGATGTATATACACAAACTTATAAGACTCAATCACTATGCTGAGCAGGAAAGGGAGGGATGAGGGAGGGAAGAAGGTGGGATTTGAGGGAGGGCTAAATGAGCAATGTGTGCATGTATGATTCTGCTACCCTGACACTTATCAAAATGTATAATTACAATGCACCAATAAATGAATATATAAAAAATAAATAAATCCATAATGGATTTACACACTGATGAGATTAGAACCCTCATTACTTTACTATATCAACCCTGAATATTGACACATGAGCTATTCAGGATACATTATATATTTAAACATAACAGGTAGAAGTAAATCTTGATATGAATTTACGTAAGTTGTCTGGTGTCATGAATTTATAACCTTTAAAAACTTTTATAAGCCAGGTGTTGTGGCACATCTTGTAATCCCAATACTTGGGAGGCTAAGACTGGAGGATCCGGGTTTGCGGCCAGCCTCAGATACTTAATGAAGCCCTCCACAAGTTAGTGAGACCCTGTTTCAAAATAAAGAATAAAAAATAGGGCTGGGGTGTAGCTCGGAGGCAGAATGCCCTTGGCTTCAATCCCTAGCACCGCAAAAATAAATAAATAAAGAAATACATAAATAAAAGTGTTCATAATAAAAACTTAAAACATATTTACAAATTGAATAAATGTATAAGATAATATTGGTGTTTGTAGGTGTACATGGGTCCAAAAAGATTTTCTTTCCCCATGAACTACTTTCATGCATCACATAATGTTTTCTTTTTGGTTAAAAATGGACCACATATATGACAGTGGTCCTATAATATAATAATGGAGCTGAAAAGTTGCTATTACCTAGTGACAGCACAGCCATCATAACATTGTAGTGCAACATACTGCTCATTTGTTGGTAATGCCCAGACGAATAAACCATCTAAAAGTATAGCACAGGCAATTATGCACAGCAGATAGTACTTGATAATGATAATACATGACTCTGTTTCTGGTTTATTTATTCACTGTCCTATACTTATTTTAATTGCTATTTTAGAGCATGCTTTTTCTACTGATTTAAAAGTGGTGGACTCTATGTGCTGTAGCGCCTCATACATCTCGTGTTTACCATGCCTTGATCATGCCACTTGCTCTATGCTTGGTTTAATCTCACGTTTAGTTCATTATGGCCCCTAAGTGTGCAAAATTCACTGCTAAGTTTGCCAGTAAAAGTCCACAGAAAGAAAATGAAAAGTGATTAAAGGTTCTGAAGGTGGACCATCAGTGATGGGGATTGCGTGACAGTCAGGCTTGTCCGATGCCACCATAGCTTCAATCTTGAAGAGTAAGAACGAAGTGACAGAAGCCATGGAAGAATCTGCTTATCTGCTTCATTGACAATAGGAAGACTAATCAAATAAAAAAAAAAAAAGAAAAGAAAACTGAGAAGGGCCTCCATCTTACACGGACACACTTTTAATGACCTGGATTTAAGACCAGATACAGAAGCATACTCCTCTCGTCGCCATGGCAATCAAGGCCAAAGCAAAAAGTATGTGTTGCTGAAAGAAAAGGCTGGACCTGACTATGATGAATTTACTGCTAGCTCCGGGTGGTTTAAATGATTCAAGAATCATTACTCATTCCATCATGTGAAAGTGAGGGGTGAGTCTGTGAGTGCTGATGTGAAGGCAGCTGAAGAATTTTTGGAAACTCTAGATAAGCTGAGTGTGGAGGAAAATTACTTGCCAGAGCAAATCTTCAGTATGGATGAAATGTTTCTATTCTGAAAGCAGATGCCTGAAAGAACTTTCATCCGTCAAAAGGCCAAGTCAATGCCAAGTTTCTAAGCTTTTTTTTTTTACTTTATTTTTTCTTTGGGGTACTGGAGATGGAATCCAGAGACAGTCTACCTCTGAGCTATATCCTAAGCCCCCCCCTTTAAAATTTTTTGTTTTTGAAATAAAACAGGGTCTCTCTAGGTTGCTGAGAATCTTGCTACATTGCTGAGGCTGTCTTCAAATGTTTGATTCTCCTGTCTCAGCCTCTCAAGTACTAGGATTAAAGGTGCATGCCACCACGCCTAACCAAGTTTCAAAGTTTTGAGTACAATATTGCAATATTGGGGCAATATTGAAGACTATAAATTGGAACCAAGACCTTTAAGCATGTCAGTACCTAGCTATTCTTCCAAGATGCCATCCTGAATTTCTAAGCCAGTGAAAATGGAGGATCCCTTAGAGAATAACACACCTTTCAAGATTTTGCCCATTTTTGATAATGCTCTCACACATCTTTGTTTTGTTGATGATCTTCATTCCAATATCAAAGAGGTGTTTCTTCTTCCAAACATCACCCTCTGGATCCAACCAATGGATCAAAGTAGTTTTTAAGGTCCATTATTTGAGGAGGACCTTTGCCCAGGCTGTTGCTGCATTTGAGGAAGACAGCAATGTGATTCTGGAAGGATTACATCCATGACTGCATGAAGAAGCTTGCTGGGACCTGGGGTGATGTCGCCAAAGAGTGTATGAATGGCGACTGGAAGAAGACACTCAAGAGGTTTGCTCAGGACTTTATGGGATTTTTCAAGGATGAGGCAGTTGTAAAAATCCACAAGGCTGTGGTTGAAATGACAAACAACAGGAGCCTGGATGTAGATGAGGATGACATTGAAGAGCTCCTGGAGGTGGTTCCTGAGGAACTGACGAAGGAAGAGTTGTTGGAACTAGAACAGGAAGCATAGCTGAAGAAGAGACATCTGCTGGGAGAGAGAAGAAAACTGTAGAAGAAAAATAGGAAGAACCATCAAGAAAATTCATGCTGAAGGATTTAGCAGAAACTTTTGCAAGCCTCAAAGATCTGTTTTAAAAGTTTTAAAACAGGCGGGCATGGTGGCGCACGCTTGTAATCCCAGTACTTGGGAGGCGGAGACCGGAGGATCTGGGTTCGCGGCCAGCCTCAGCTACTTAGTGAGGCCCTCCGCAACTTCATGAGACCCGGTTTCAAAATAAAGTATAAAAAATAGGGCCGGGGGTGTAGCTTGGAGGTAAAACGCCCCTGGGTTCAATCCCTGGTACCGCAAAAAAAAAAAAAGTTTGAAAACATGGGCTCCAAGACAAAAGCTCTTCCTTAATAGAAAGGAATATTCATGGTGCATTATATGCTTACAAACAAATCTCTGATTGACAAACAAAAAGAAAGAAAAAAGGAAAGAAAGAAAGAAAGAAAGAAAGAAAGAAAGAAAGAAAGAAAGATGTAACACCATAGATGTATCTTTTTCTCCTTCCTTCCTTCCCTCCTTTCTCTCTTTCTCCCTTCCTTCTTTCCTTCCTTCCTTTTATTTTGTTTTTGTGTTTTAGCACTGGGGATTGAACCCAGGGGCATTCTATCTCTGAGCTACATCTTCAGCCCTTTATATTTTTATTCTGAAACAGGGACTCACTAAGTTGCTGAGGATGAAGTTGAACTTGAAATCCTGCTGTCTTGGCCTCACAAGTACTGGGATTACAGGGGTGAACCACCAGGCCTGGCTATCTTAGATGTATTTCTAAAAGGATTGACACTTCTTCTAGAAGAGCATCAGGTAGCTCCTTCCAAATTAATTCCAGAATAAGGCATTGTTATCATAAAATATGACAGCGCTATGAAAGTTACTGCCTTTGAAGAACTTCTAAATGGACAAAATATGGAGGTTGAAAACAGTGATATTGATGGTCCTGACCCTGTGTGGACCTAAAGTGTGTGTCTGTGTCTTAATTTTTAACACAAAATCTTAATAAGTAAAAGAAAAAATATACAAAATTGTAAGCATAAAAAAATTATAGAATTGGACAAACAGAAAAAATATAAATTTTTATAGTTGTCTGATGTGTTATGTTTTAAGCTAAGTATTATTAAAAAGAATCAAGGAGTTTAAAGAATAAATTATTTACAAAGTAAAAACATTGTAACAAGCTACGGTTAATTTATTAATAATACAGAAAAAAAAATATATATATATATTTAAATTTAGTGTAGCCTATATGAACAGTGTTTCTAAAGTCTGTAGCATTATGCCGTTACATCCTAGGCACTTATTTACCATTGACTTGCTGACTTCTCCAGAGGAACTTTGTCTTGAAAGCTCCATTCATAGCAGGTGTCTGTATAGATGTTCAGTTTATTTGATATTTTATACTGTATTTTACTGTGCTTTTTCTATGATTTGATATGCTTAGCTGCAGTTACCATTGTGTTACAATTGCCTATAATATTTAGCAAGGTATCATGCTGTTCCAGTTTGTAGCTTGTGAGCAATAGGCAAAATCCCATCACCTAGGTCAGTAGTAAGCTATAACATCTTGTAAGTTTGTGTAAGCACATCTATCATGTTCCTACAATGAGGAAACTGCCTATTAAGGCATTTTTATAATGTACCACTGTTATTAAGATAAGTGACACGCAATTGTATTTTTTAACCTTCAAACTTTCATATCTTACAGTAGAGAAGCAGCTTAACATCTTTTAAATCTAATTGTTAATCAAATGAAATATATATTTCTAACAACATCTTTTTCAGTTTGAACCTATACACATGAGTAGAAAGCCAGGAATGCAAGCATTCCTGGGCCCCTCATACCTTTAATGTAATACAGCAAATGTCATCCCTAAAAATGATTGTTATTGTCTTTGTTTATTCTATCTGAATTTCCAGACTTACAAATACATTCGGTAGAGTTCAAAGAAAGAAGAAATTGAGGAAAATTAGTACTTAGAAGGATTGACATTAGTTGAAATAAACTGATTTTTGAGCAAGAAAAGCAGAGTTTGACTGTCATAGTTTAAAAGTAAAACTTGAAAATATACTATAATAAACAGATTGAAGAAAGAATTAAACAAATGAGAGTTAATAAGTGAAGAAACCATTAGCCATAAGAAAATACAAATCAAAACTACACTGAAATTTCATCTAACTGCAGTTAGAATGGCAATCATCAAGAAGACAAACAACAATAAATGCTGTTGAGTATGTAAGGAAATAAGAACTGTTATTCCCCATTGGTGAAACTGCAAATTAGTACAACCACTGTGGAGAGCAGTATGGAAGTTCCTCAAAAGAGTAGGAATGGAAACATTATATGGCCCAACTATCCCACTCCCTGGTATTTTTCCAAAAGAATTACAGTTAGGCTACTATAGCGATACATGTATACCCATGTATAGCCATAGCAGCACAATTCAGAATAGCCAAATTATGGACCAACTCAGATGTCTGTCAATAGATGAATGGATAACAAAAATACAGTATATACACAATGGAATTTTACTCAGCCATAAAGGAAAACAAATTATGCTATTTGCAGGAAGATGGATGGAACCAGAGAATACTAATTTAAGTGAGATCAGTGAGTATCAGAAAGTCAAGAGTCATATATTTTCTCTCATATTGGAAACTAGAGACAAATTAAGAAACATAAGAGACTTTAGATAAATGTGGAGCGAGACCAGTAGAATAGTGGAAGGGGTTTGGGGAAGGGAATTAGGGAGGAAAAAATGAAGGACTGAGGAAAGAAACAGTTCAAATAACAGTATGGCATTATATGAAGGTGTTACTATCAATTTCACCAACATGTATAGGGAAGGAGGAGGGAAAAGCGAGGTGTGATGTTAAAGGAAATATACCAAGAGCTATGTGATGTGTATCTGTTTCACATTGAATCTCACTATTATATATAATTG
>PVJS01064257.1:0-10277 GCA_004027185.1 Glis glis | reverse complement strand
TGAGTCTTATAGGTTTGTGTATGTACATCATGTGCTATAGTGTGTTTCCCTCCACTCCCCGCCCAACTCCCTCAGTTAGGTCACCTTCTTTGTCCATCTAAAGATTTCTTCTTCTTCCCTTCTAAGTCCCTTCTATGTCCCATTCTATCTAGCTCCCACAGATTAGGGGGAACATCCGATTTTTTACTCTTAGTGTCTTTCTTTAGTGTTTTATAATTTTTATTATGGAGGTCTTTCACACCCTTGGTTAGGTTTATTTCTAGCTGTTTTTTAGGCTATTGTGAATGGAATTGTTTTTCCTATTTCCTTCTCAACAAGTTCATTATTGATGTATAGAAAAGCTACCAATTTTTTTATATTGATTTTGTATCCTGATATTTTACTAAATTTATCAGTTCTGAGTATTTTGATGGAGTCTTTAGGGTTTTCTAAGTATAGAATCATATCATCTGCAAATAGGGATAATTTGGCTTTCTCCTTTTCTATTTGTATCCCTTTTATTTCTTTCTTTTCAAACAAAAGAAATTCTAAAACAGGAAATACTTTTATAGTGATAAAAAGTCAAATCATCATAAAAGTACAACAATCATGAATTTTTATACACCTAACAGAACTTCAAAATACATGATCTAAAAACTAAGATAATTTAAAGGAAAAATAAGCAACTCAACAATAATTGTCAGAAATTTTAACATCCCAGTCTCCATTGCTTATTGAACAAATAAAAATTCATCAAGCACTATTCATCAGTATTATTCAAGACCTGAATAATACTATCTACAAATTTTAGCTAGCTGACATAAATAATGTTCTATCCAATGACTGCAGAATACATACTCTTTTCAAGCATATATGGAATATTCTCCAGGGTCTACCATATACTAGGCCATAAACAAAGTTTCAATAAATTTAAAATGAATGAAATCATAAAAGATTTTCTGACCACAATAAAATTATATAATAAATACCCAACAATTGGAAATTAAGCAACATACTTCTAAATAACACATGAACAAAAAAAATCACAAAAGGAATTAGAAAATATTTCAAAACAAAAACAAAAACACAACTTAACAATTTATAGGAGTGTTAGAAATGGTGCTTACAGTGAAATTTATAGATTTAAAAGCCTATGTTAGAAAAGTCTTAAATCCATAAACTCAGCTTTGATCTCAAAACATTAGAATACAAAGAGCAAAAAATCCAAATACAGCAAAAGAAAGTAAATAATAAAGATTATAGCAGACATCAATGAAATAGAAAACAAATAATATGGAAAAATTTATGAAACACAAAGTTAATCCTTTGGAGAAAAAAACAAGAAAACTGGAAAATATTTAGATAGTAAGCTGAATGGTGGCCCCTAAAAAGCCATGTCCATCTCCTAATCCCTGGAGTTTATGAATATCACATGCTACAGAATGAATAAAAAATATGATTAAGTTAATGAGCCTGAAAGAAAGTTTATGCTGGATTGTAGAGGTGGGCCCTAAATGCAATCATGGGTATCCTTACAAAAGACAAATAGAGAGAATGTTGACAGTAAGATAAGGCACTGCAATCATGGAAACAGAGTCTGGATAGTGTGTGGCTTTTGAGTAAATGAAATATTTCTATTATAAAAGTTAATTTTAGTCTACATCTTTCTCTCTCTCTCTTTCTCTCTCTCTCTCTCTCTCTCTCTCCTTCTCTCTCTCTCTCTCTCTCCCTCTCTCTCTCTTACACACACACACACACACACACACACACACACACACACACACACCTTAATTCCAGATAAAGTGTGGAAGGTAAAACAATAAACTTAGATGGTAATATGAGACCATGTTTTTACAACCTTTCCTAAATAGAATCCAACAAGGACAAAAAAAGAAACAGGTCATAAATTGGAATACATTTTTATCTTTATCAAAAGACAGTCTTTGTTCATCAAAAGACAACTTTAGGAGAGTAAAAAATAGAAGACAATTGCAACACCTACCCTTTACAAAGCACTTCTACTCTAAATATATAAAGAAATAAGAAATATCAGCAATTAATTTTAAATAATGAGCAAGAGACTTTCAAGAGGGGACATCCAAAAAACTAATAAATTATGGAATACTATTTAGTATCATTATTAATCATAAAAATATACTTTAAAACCACAATAGAATGTTATTATATACCAAATAGGCTATTTTTGCCTCAAAGCAGACTGTAACAAGTGTTAGTGGGGATGTAGAATAATGGGAACTCTCTAATGCTGCTGGTTTGGATACAAATTGGTACAACCATTTTAGGAAACAGTTTATAGTTACCTACTAAATCTTAACATATATGTACCCTTTGACCCACATTCCCACTTTGAGTTATATAGTTAACAAAATACATGTTTATAGGAAGTAAAGACACACTAAAAGAACATTCATTGAATATTATTTGCAATAGCCAGTAAATGAAAACAGCACAAATGTCCATCAACAGTAAATAGGATAAATAAATTGTGGCAGATTCTGAATGAACTTGTTCTTGAGGTTCTTACACTTGTTGTGAACTACAATGATTCATAGGTATAAATCTAAACAACATACTGTTGAAAGAAGGCACACACAGGCGGATGCTGGCTGTTTGGTTACATTGGTACAAACCTCACATAAAGATAGTACAGGTTGGGAAGAGATAATGACTGGGAGAAAGCAAAAGGATGGCAGTAATGTTCTATATTTTTACTTATATGGTGGTTACATGGGTATTTTATTTGATAAAAATTCAAAATGGTTACATACATGTGATACATATACATATATTCATGTATGCATATACATACATATATGTCGCTACATATGTATGTATGTATATATGTATGTATGTTATAGTTCATAAACAATGCTTACCTCGGAAAATGCTGTAGGAAATCAGATTAAATATTTATTGCAGAATCTCTATATTAACATTTTGTTGACTGGTCTGTGCCACAGTGGCCATCATTCAGGAAGAAGCAGAATCAGCAAGATGGTCCACTGACCTACTTTCTCTCTGGGGACATAGTAATAGGAACACTCAGACATGTCACATGTGAGCATAATTTGCCTTCTCTGTAAACAGTAGGAGATTAGCTATTGTCTTTTCAGTGTTGAAGATGGAGTCACACTGATTCATCTCTATTTTCTCATCCCCCCACCCAGTAATAATAGCCATCTATTTTATGGTTATCATGCAAAGATGGAGCTGCAGACTTTGACTGTGGAAAGGACAAAGGTTACTGGTTCCTGTGGTGCTTCGGTACCAGCTTTTCTGACTCCCAATCTTACTCGGCAGTGCTTTAGGAAAGTAGTCTGCAAAGTAGCCACCAAAGCCATGAACACATATATGCCAGGGAAGCATGGTTCTAATAGAGTTTGTGCCAAGTGTGGGAGTGTAGGGAGAGAGATAGCTGAGACTAGAACACTGGACAGACAAATTCCAGCATTTAAAGAGTAGTTAGAAGCCAGGCGTGGTGGTACACTCCTATAATCCTAGTACTTGGGAGGCTGAGACAGGAAGATTGCAGGTTCGAGCACAGCAAGTAGTGAGACTCTCATCAACCTAGCGAGAACCTGTTTGAAAAAAAAAATAGGGCTGCACATGTAGCTCAAAGATAGAATGCCTGTGGGTTCAATCCCCAGTAGTATAAATAATAATGATGATGATGATGATGATGATGATGATGTAGATAGAACTAGAAGTGCCAGAAAAAAAGGAAGAAGAAGAGGAAAAGAAGGAGGAGGAGAAGGGTGGGGGAAGAGGGTAGCACAGAGACAGTCAGAGAAGTGAAAAGATAACATAAAATTCAGAAATGCCATTCTAACCAATCTACATATTCTTCTCCAGGAAGATTCTGATTCTTTGTCTGTTAGCCCAAAGCAGCCCAAGGGAGTGAAAGAGAGAAGCAGGCCTCAGGACCAGATGCTGAGAAGAGAGGTAGCACACTGCCTTTGTTCCTGGGACCAGTTACAGCAACAAAATGACACCTTCTCCTCCTCCACACTTGGGCACACAGACCTAGTGAGATCATTACAAAGGGAGGTGGAAGTGGCTCATCCCTGCCTAACATTCGTGCCTGATTATTTCTGTTTTGGGCCTTTTATGTTCACTCTGGTTTAACCTCCAAAAATTCATAACCATGTAACAAAGAGAAAATGGAATGAGGATGGTGCTTGCATTATAGCGACTTACTTTATTTTTTAAAATATATTCATTTATTGGTACATTGTAGTTATACATTTTGATAAGTGTCAGGGTATCAGAAGCATGCATGCACACATTGCTCACTTAGCCCTCCCTCAAATCCCACCTTATTCTCTCCCCCTTCCCTCCTTTTCGTGCTCAGCACAGTGATTGACTCTGATAAATTTGTGTATATACATCATGTGCATTAGTGTATCTCCCTCTTCCCCCTTCCCCTCTTCCTCTGTTAGGTCCCCTTCTTGCTCATCTAAAGTTTTCTCCTTTGTCTGGAGTCCCTTCTAAGTCCCATTCTCCCTAGCTTCCACATATTAGGGAGAACATACGACTTTTCACTCTTTGTAACTGACTAATCTCATTTAGCATAATGTTCTCCAGTTCCTTCCACTTCCCTGCAAATGATGTAATTTTGTTCTTCTTTATGGCTGCGTAAAATTCCATTGTGTACATATCCCATAGTTTTGTAATCCATTCATCAGTAGATGGGCATCTTGGCTCATTCCAAAGTTTGGCAATTGTGAATTGTGCAGCTATAAAAATAGATACACATGCATTAGTCTGGTAGTTTGGTTTCAGTTCTTTTGGGTAGATGCCTAGAAGTGGTATTGCTGGGTCATATGGTAGTTTCATTCCCATTCTTCTGAGGATCCTCCACACTGTTTTCCAAAGTGGTTGCACTAATTTGCAATTCCACCAACAGTGTAGTAGAGTTCCTACTTCTCCACATCCTCACCAGCATTTGTTGTTGTTTATGTTTTTAATGATTGCCATTCTATTTGGGGCTAGGTGAAATCTCAGGGTAGTTTTGATTTGCATCTCTCTGATTGATAATGTTGAACATTTTTTCATACATTTATTGGCCATTTGTATTTTTTCTTCTGTGAAGTGTCTATTTAGTTCACTTGCCCATTTTTTTATTGGGTTATTTGTTTTTTTTAGTGGTGATTTTTTTAAGTTCTCTGTATATTCTAGATATGAGTCCTTTATCTGAGGAGTAGCTGGCAAAAATCTTCTCCCATTCTGTTGGCTCTCTGTTGAGGTTCTTGATTGTTTCCTTTGCTGCACAAAAGCTCTTGAGTTTAATGCAATCCCACATATTGATCCTCATTTTAATTTCCTGGGCCTTTGTGGTCTTGTTGAGGAAGTCTTTACCTGTGCCTATGTGTTGAAGTGTTGGGCCTATGCCCTCTTCGAGTAGCTGCAAGGTCTCTGGTCTGATTTCTAGGTCTTTGATCCATCTTGAATTGACTCTTGTACTAGGTGAGAGAGTGGGGTTTATTTCTATTTTTCTGCATATGGTTAGCCAGTTTTGCCAGCACCATTTATTGAAGAGGCTATCTTTTTTCCAGTGGATGTTTTTAGCTCCTTTGTCAAATATCAATTTGCTGTAGGTGTATGGGTTTTTTTCAGAGACTTCTATTCTGCTCCATTGGTCTATGTGTCTGCTTTTGTGCCAATACCATGCTGTTTTTATTACTATGGCTTTGTAGTATAGTTTGAAGTCAGGTATTGTGATGCCTCCTGCATGGTTCTTGTTGCTGAGAACTAATTTGGGTTTACTGGGTTTTTTGTTGTTCCAAATAAATTTAAGAACAGATTTTTCTATGTCAGTGAAGAATGACTTTGGCAATTTAATGGGTATTGCATTGAATCTGTAGAGCACTTTTGGAAGAATGGCCATTTTGATCATATTTATTCTGCCTACCCAAGAGCATGGGAGATCTTTCCATTGTCTAAGATCTTCTTCAATTTCTTTTTCAATGTCTTAAAATTTTCCTTGTAGAGGTCTTTTACCTCATTGGTTAGGCTTATTCCCAAGTACTTTATTGTTTTGGGGGATATCGTGAGTGGGAATGCATTCTGGATTTATTTTTCAGTGAATTTATGGTTGGCATACAGAAAAGCTTCTGATTTTTTAAGATTGATTTTGTATCCAGACACTTTGCTGAATTTGTTGATCAGTTCTATGAGCCTTTTGGTTGAGTTTGCTGGATCTTCTAAGTATAATATCATGTCACCTGCAAATAGAGATAATTTCAGTTCCTCTTCCTATTTGTACTCCTGTTATTTCCTTTTCTTGCCGTATTGCTCTGGCTAGAGTCTCAAGTACTATATTGAAAAGGAGTGGTGACAGTGGACATACTTGTCTTGTTCCTGTCTTTAAGGGGAACTCTGGAAGCTTTTCCACATTCAGTATGATGTTGGCTGTGGGCCTATTGTATATTGCCTTTATGATGCTGAGGTATGGTCCTTCTATTCTGAATCTCTACAGAGTTGTTATCATGAATGGGTGTTGGATTTTATCAAATGCTTTTTCAGCATCTATTGAAATGATCATGTGATTTTTGTCTTTACTTCTGTTTATGTGGTGGAGTACATGGATTGTTTTTTGGTATGTTGAACCAGGCCATCCCTGGGATGAACCGACTTGGTCATGATGTATGATTTTTGTAACGTGGTTTTGAATGCACATTGATAATATTTTGTTTAGAAGTTTGGCATCTAAGTTCATCAACGATATAGGTCTGTAGTTTTCTTTTCTTGAGCTGTCTTTATTTGGTTTTGGTATCAATGTGATGTTGGCTTCATAGAATGTATTTGGGAGAGTCCTGTTTCTTTCTATTTCATGGAATAGATTGAGGAGTATTGGGATTAGTTCTTCTATAAAGGTTTTATAAAATTCACCTGGGAAACCATAAGGACCTGGGCTTTTCTTTGACGGTAGGCTACTTATTGCTGCTTCAATCTCTTTGATTGCTATTGGTCGATTTAAATTTTCTATATCTTCTTGATTCAACTTAGGAAGGTTGTACATGTCTAGAAATTTGTCAATTTCTTCTAGGTTTTCCATTTTGTTGGAGTATAGTTTTTCAAAGTAGTTTCTGATAATCCTCTGTATTTCTGTGCTGTCGGTGGAAATATTACCTTTTTCATCTCTTATTTTAGTAATATGGGTTGATTCTCTCTTTCTTTTGGTTAGGTTGGCTAGTGGTTTATCTATCTTATTTTTTCAAAGAACCATCTTTTGGTTTTGTTGATTTTTTATTTTTTTATTCTCTACTTCGTTGATTTCTGCTCTGATTTTATTAATTTCCTGTCTCCTACTAGCTTTGGGGTTAGACTGTGTTTTTCAAGGGCTTTGAGGTGTGTCATTAGGTTATTTATTTGGTGATTTTCTGTTCTTCTTATGTGGGCACTCAATGCTATAAATTTTCCTCTTAATACTGCCTTCAGGGTGTCCCAGAGATTTTGATATGTTATGTCTCAGTTTTCATTTGTTTCTAGGAATTTCTTAATTTCTCAACTTATTTCTTCTCTGACCCATTCCTCTTTCAGCAGTGTGGTATTCAGTCTCCATGTGCTTATGGGGTTTCTCTGGGTCTTCCTATAATTGATTTCTAGTTTCATCCCATTATGGTCTGAAAAGACGCAGGGGATTATGTCACATTTTTTGAACTTGCTAGTACTAACTTTGTGACCTAGGATATGGTCTATTTAGGTCACAGTCAAAACCGCAATGGCATTCCTCTTAGACATGAGGTCACTGGTTCTCTCCTAAGTGGCATAGATCCATGATGTGCAGTGTTCCTTTTCAATCAATGAATCAGTGGTCGCAGCATGAGGCCTGAACTAGGTAAAACTGTAAAGTGGTTGGTGTTGTTCTCTGATTCAGTTTTTCCTCCTAGAAAAGGTAACACATGCTCACAAAAAGATTTGAAACTTATTAAGATTAAGCTGCAAGTGATGGAGAATGTTAACACGCAGTCTTCTTGAAGCATTTTGCATCTTAACCTCCGTCCTATTGAGAGGATGAGTAGTGGAATGAGGACTGACAGCCAGCATGAGTATTCTTAGGTCAGTAGAGCTCTGTCCCCTAAGATGCATAGCTGCGGGAGCTCCGAGACCTTCCGAGGTATGCCTGCTAGGAAGCCACATGGATATCCTAGGTGTCCTGGATTTCAGAGGCACTGGGGAAACCTTCTAGAGCCCTTTGAGAGTTAGCTATTTTCCTTGAAGTTTAGCATTTAGATCTTGCAGGTAGAGAAGGTTCCATGAGCAGCTGAAAAAAATGTTAATTCAGTTGTAGTTGGGTGGAATATTCTGTATATGTCTACTAGGTCCATTTGGTTTATGGTGTTCCTTAGTTCTGAGGCATCTTTACTGACCTTTTGTCTTGAAGATCGATCTAGTGGTGTGAGAGGGGTATTGAAGTCTCCCAATATTATTGTACTGGATCTATGTGTGATTTAATGTCATGAAGATTTAATGTCACGAAGAGTATCTTTTATGAAAGTGGTTGCACCTATGTTTGGGGCATACATGTTGACTATTGTCAACTATTGTCAACATTGTCAATCCTCTTGCTGGATTGTTCCTTGTACCAGTAAGAAATGACCTTCTTTGTCTCTTCTGATAAGTTTAGTTTTGAAGTCTAATTGTCTGATATCATAATTGCTACTCCTGCTTGTTTTCGAGTTCTGTTAGCATGGATTACCTTGCTCCATCCCTTCGCCTTTAGTTTGTGTGTACTTTTACTTGTAAGGTGTGTTTCTTGCAGGCAGCATGTAGATGTATTGTGATTTTTAATCCATTTTGTCACCTTATGTCTTTTGATTGGCGAGTTGAGGCCATTTATATTCAGCATAATTATTGAGAGATGGGTTTTAATTCCTAACATTTTGAGTTTTAATTTCTGTTTGAGGTAGTGTTTGTCCTTTGTCTAGTTGTTTGTTTGATGGAAATCACAGTTTCTCTGGTTCTGGTATTTCCTTATTATTTCTTCCTTGTAATTAATAGTGTTGGTTTGAAAGACATAAAGTCTTTCAGCTTCTGTTTGTCATGGAAGGTTTTATTTCCCCATCAAATTTGATAGATATCTTTGCTGGGTAGATAAATCTTGGCTGGAAGCTGTTTTTTTCCAGTGTGGATTATGTGGCTCCAGGCCCTCCTGGCTTTCATGACTTGGTTTGGGAGGTCGGGAGTGATTCTTGTTGGTTTGCCTCTAAATGTTACTTGGTCTTTTACTCTCGCTGCCTTTAAGATTCTCTCCTTGGTCTCTACATTAGTCAATTTGATAATTATGTGGCGTGGTGAACCTCTACTCTGATCTTGTCTATTAGGGGTTATATATGTTTCCTGTACCTGTGTGTCAACCTTTCTATGTTTGGAAAATTTTCTAACATTACTTCTCTGAATAGATTATTGATTCCTTTGGTTTCAGCTTCTATTCCCTCTTCTATGTCTATTATTCTTAGGTTTGCTCTTTAAAGACTGGCTGAGATCTCGTCAATGTCCAATTCATGCTGTTAAATTGTTTCTTCTAATTTATATACTATGCCTTCATTTTTGGAGAGGTCATCTTCTAAGAGTGATATTCTGTTTTCCATGTGGTCTAGTCTATTGTTGATGGTCTGTATTGATGCCTTCATTTCAATTATTGCAGCCTTTACTTCCTTCACAGCTTCTTTTTGATTCCTGCTCAGGGTGTCAGATTCTTTATTTGATCCTTCATTACTTTCAGGCTCTCTCTGAATTCTTTTCAGAGATCCTGTATCATTTCTACTATTAAAGTACTGAATTGGCCTTCTGGCAATCTTTGCACTTTTGTGTTGATGGCTTCTGTTGTTGTGGAGTTGTGGGAACTCATTGTTTCTTTGCTATTCTTCCTTTTCATGATTTCAGGATTTTGATGTTTATACCTTTGCTTTTGGTAGCTCGCTCTCTCTCTCTCTCTCTCTCTCTCTCTTACTCTCTCTCAATCTGTAGGTTTCCTATGTCTAATCTCTCTCCCTTTATAGTTTCTTATTCTGGAGGTCAATAGTTGCTACTAGGTGAGTCTTAAAGGTGAATAGCCTTTACTGAATGGTTATTCTCACTTGCTCAGTATAATGTCCATTTTCAGGCCCAATTCTTGATCTCCTTCAGTAATTGGGACCCTTGCCTGGTGCCTCTCACTACCTGTGCAGGCAACCAGTGCTGCTATTGCCCCTCTCACTGCACGTGTGGGTCTCCGTGGTCTCCACTTGGGCTGTCCCTATGTCTCTCTCTGTCTACACCTATGGCAGGTATCA
>PVJS01064256.1:0-10277 GCA_004027185.1 Glis glis | reverse complement strand
GAGCTACACCCCCAGCCCTATTTTATTTTTATTTTGACACAGGGTCTCACTAGGTTGCTGAGAGTCTCACTATTTGCTGAGGCTGTCCTCAAACCTGCCATCCTCCTGTCTCAGCCTCCCAAGTACTGGGGTTACAAGAGTGGGCCATCATGCCCGGCTGACAACATGCTCTTATCTCCAACCAGGCCCCCGGGGATTCCTTGGACAAAAACTCCAAAGGGGCCAGGATTAAATGGGGGAATGAATGAATGGATGAATGAATGAATGAGTTTAAGCCAGGGTTGTGGCAGTTCTGGTAGGAAACAGACCCTGTGTGGACCTGGATTTGGGGGCCCAGAGGTTTGGTTCGCCATCCCTGTGAGGGCACCCACCCTATCTCATATTCCACTGCCCAAGCCAGGTGCACATCCTATAATCCCAGGATTTGGGAGGCTGAGACAGGAGGATTGCAGGTTTGAGGCCAGTCTTGGCAACTTAGTGAGATCCTCAGCACCTTAGCAAGACCCTCTTTCAAAATAAAAAATTTTAGCTGGGCGTGATGATGCACACCTGTTATCCACACCTGTTATCCCAGTACTTAGAAGGCTGAAACAGGAGGATCGCAGGTTCAAGACCAGCCTCAGCAACTTAGTGAGACTCTCAGCAACCTAGTGAGACCCTGTTTCAAAACAAAAACATAAAAAGGGCTGGGGGTGTAGATTGGAGGTAGAATGTCCCTGGGTTCAATCCCCAGTACTACAAAAGAAAAAAGAAAACATTTTAAAGGGCTGGGGGTGCAGCTTGGAGATAGAATGCCCCTGGGTTCAATCCCTAGTCCTCTGTCCATCCGTCTTTCATCAGCGTAACTGTGAAAGGAAGTTTGAGGATTAGGAAGGACTTCCTTGGGTCACATGGCTCCCTTCAGTCCAGGTGACCAGGATCCTTGGAGTGACAGCCCCTCTTCTCCCCACCTGTAGCCCAGAGAGTGGGGAAGAAGGAAATTGGGGGTGGATCCCCTACCCCAGAGTTGTAGAGGGAAACTTGGGCTCCTTACAGCTTGTGCGTGGGGTGTCTCAGATGCTTTTACTCCATTCCCCACTGGTTAGGTACCTGGCTGCTCCCCAGCTCTGTGTGACCCCAATTTGGACATCGAAGGGGAGGGCGGAAGCTCAGCTCCTCCCGGGAACCTCTGGCCTGAGCAGCCTCTGTGGAGAGCCAGCCTCCTGCAGCGTCATCGAGGTGCTCTGGGCTCAGCTCAGTCTCCCTTGAGGGTCTGGGAGACTCCAGAGAGACCTGCAGTGTCCCAGGTCCCAGGGTCCCCTGGATAGGAGCCAGAACCAGCCCTCTTCCCACCTGGATCCCTTTCTGTACCTTTAAAGCCTCCTCCCACCCTAGGCCGGCAGGGGGAGGGAGGGGAGGAGCCGGGTCACCGCTGGGGATGGGACTGAGCTCGGTGCTGGTGTGGGACTGGGAGTCAGGTGAGCCGACCACATGTCTGGCTGTGCCCCCGCGCTGTGTGACCCCCCAAAGCGCCACTCACCCTCTCTGAGCGGCTGGACATCGTAGGTGGGGGAGTTTAGGCTGGGGGCTGGCCGGGAGCCAGCGGAGGCCTGGGTTCTCTGTACCCCAGAGGCGAGCTCGCCGGTTTAAGCACCAGCGCAGCGGGAGTAAGTTGCATTTCGGGGTGAAGGGGGCCAGGCGGCTCTGGACAGGTCCCTCTGGGATCGCACAGGTAGGCAGCGCCCTAGGGTCTTCGCCGCTGTGGCCGCGTGGTCTAGGCTGGGGGCTTCTGTTTCTTGTCTAACACAGTGGGTCGGAGACCGCCCGCCCACGCTTTCTGGCTGTACCGCAGGGGTGGTGGGTGTCTGAGGGATGGAGGGGAGCCACCCAAATCCCAGAAAATGTATTTGGAATTAAGAGGGAGGGATGCAAAGCCGAGCACGGTGGTGCATGCCTCTAATCCCAGCACTTGGGAGGCGGAGACCGTAGGATCGCAGGTTCACGGCCAGCCTCAGCAACTCAGTGAGGCCCACATCAATTTAGTGAGACCCTGTTTCCAAATAAGAAATAAAATAGGGTGGGGGGTGTAGCTGGGAGGTAGAATGCCCCTGGGTTCAATCCCCAGCAACACACACACACACACACACACACACACACAAACACACACACAGAAGGGGATTGGAGGAGGAGGGGTGTAGTATGGAGAATCTGAGGCCGGGCGTGGCTGGTGATCAGCTCTGGGCTGGAGCTGCGGTGGGAACTCGCCCCTCTCTGGGTACTGGTGGTGGCTGGGGGTGGGGTGGGGGTGAGGCAGGGCAGGTTGGGCAATGGGGCATTACCCAGCTGGGGGGGGCTCCACACCTCGAGGTCACCTGGGCGCGGGCAGCAGATTTCCGGCAGGTTAGCGAGTGTTGGGAAGGGGACGTTTTTGTTTTCTTAATTCTCCACCCGAGGCACCTGGTTATGCAGGAAGGAGGCTGATTCAAATGTTCAGGTCTGCTTAGCTGTCAACCTCTGACCAGGGTGGAGGCAGGGTCGGGGAAACTGCAGAGGTCTGTCCTGTTCTCCTCCCTGGGGGGAGGTGACTCCCTGCTGGGGCTGGGGGCTGGGGGTTGGGCTCACCTGCTGGGCCACATGCCACCCAGGGCCGGCTGACCTTGGGCTAATTAGCTCTCCCCGAGCTTCGGTTTCCTGTCCGTGACTGGGGTTCGGTTCGCGCCTGTGGCTTCGGGCTGGCGTGGAGGATTAGCGGAGACGCTCTGGGCTGGCTGTCCCGTCTGTGTCCCCTCTCTGCCGCATCCCACTCTGCAGCTCGGGTGTGTGTGTGTGTGTGTGTGTGTGTGTGTGTGTGTGTGTGTGGTGTGTCAGGAGGGGGTGGTGCTGATAGCAGAGTCCGCATCTCTGGGAGAGTGAGGCTTGCACATTCCCGGGGACGGGGAGCTCACTACCTTATGTACACAGCTGGGAAAGTTCCTAAGTACAGGAGCTCGCTATCTTATATATTCAGGGAATTCTGCCCCCGGGTGGACGAGGGCTGAGAGAGTGTGGGGAGCCTAGCCCACAGCTGTTCCAGCTGAGAATGTAGCAAGTTTGGGTAGATAAAGTCACATTGCCGGACTGTGTGACCTCTGGCCCTCCCTGACTTTCTAAGGCTGACCAGGTGGCTCCTTGGGCCCAGGCTGTAATGTCCCTGGGTTGGCAGTGGAACCAGTCTGGACTTTGGGGCCCCCAGGCCATGTTCCGGGAACGCGACTTTGGCATCTGCCAGTGGGGCGTGGTGAGGCTTCAGAGGTCCGAGTTCTGGTCTGGTGTCGGGAACCGCCCCTACTTCACAGCACCGGGAGCTGCCCCGGGGACACTGCGTCTGGCTCTGAGTCCAAACACTCGGAACCAACCGGGGACAGGGCGGGCTGGAAGGAGACCCAGCCCGGGGCTCCGAAGAGGGGCTCGCTGATGAACACCGCCCTTGGGGGGGAAACTGAGTCTGAGAGGGGAACCCCTTTCCCAGACTCACGGCAGCTCCCACCTCCCACCCAGGGCCCTCCCAGGGCTGCATGAACTTTAGTCACCTGGTGACAAGCTCCAGTCACCGCGCCTCCTTGCTGCCGTGACGTCACCCTCCCACCGGCCGGCCTGGCTGGACCTCAGGCGGAGCACTGCCTGTCCCGTTCGGACGCCTCCGACTGTCCCTGCGGGGATGCCGGGTGCCCGCCGGCTGGTCTCTTGCGCCCCCTGGGACTAGGTAAGCAGAGGGGACCTGGGTGGCTTTGCACCTGGGAGATGCCACCCACAGACCTGACTGGCCAGAGGCCCCCTGAGGAGCTCTGCGGGGAGGGGGCGCAGGCGTGGCTCCTGCAGCCCCTGGGAATGGGGAGGGGGGACAGGCAGTTCTGTGTGACCAGAACTTCCCCGGAGGACAAACTGCCTGTTCCTCCCGGCGGGTGCCCCAGCTTGGAGCAGTCTCCCGAGGAAGAGGGTGGGGGCTCTCTCCTGCACCCCTGCAGCTCCCCTGGCCTCAGGTAAACCGCCGGGGTTCCCAGGAGGGCGGAGGGACCTGGGTTTGAGGCCCAGCACTGTGCTCAACCCACTCTCTGGCCTCGGTTTCCCCTTCTGACACCGAGTTGTATGAAAGCCAGGATTCTGGGCTTAGACATTTCTCTAGTGAGTCTTTGCAAAAACTTGTGGGGTGGAGGGGTGGGAAATGGAAGCCTGGTCCCCCAGCAGGGTGTCTTCCGCTGGGCTGGGGACATCTGCCTGTGGGAGGCTGGGCCAGTCCTCCCTGTCACGCTGTCCTGGGAGGAGGGGGCGGGGTCAGGCTCCGGAGCCTGGCGGGTGCCCTAACTTGGACCTGTGGGTACACAGATGGATGGACAGGGAGGAGGCCTGAGCCTGTATCTCAGGGGGTCAAGGCTGACCCACCCCAGGGCCCAGAGGGGAGTCACAGCTCCAAGCTTGGGGGAGTCACTCTCAGCGCCCAGAGCCCGCCAAGGCCGTGTGGGGCCAGGGTAGGGGACAGCAACCAGGCCCAGCCCTGCCCGCCACCTGTGACGGGAATGTTTTGGGGTGCAGGTTCCCTCCTGGGCCTCAGGTAAAGCCACCTGGGTTACGAGGAGGGCTGAGGGACCGGGGTTTGAAGCCCAGCACTGCGCCCGGCCACTCTCTGGCCTCAGTTTCCCCTCCTGGCACCAATTTGGGTGAGGCTCAGCATTTGTGTCCACAGTGGACAGTGCCACCTGTGGCTGGCCCGGTCCCCAAGACCCCGTGAGAGTCATGCTGAGCCTCTTTGGCCTGTGCCCCAGGACTGTCAGGCCGGGTGAAGGGCGTGGACCGTGCCTGGGGCAGGGGGGCGCGGTTGGCATTTTGTTTGTTTATGGTTCTAGTGATTGAACACAGGGGCATTCCACCTCTGAGCTACACCCCAGCCCTTTTACATTTTTATCTATTTATTTATATTTATTTACTTATTTATTTATTTTGTGGTACTGGGGATGGAACCCAGGGGCATTCCACCTCTGATCTAAAACTCCAGCCCTATTTTTTTTTTTTGTAATTTTGAAACAGGGTCTTGCTAGACTGATGAGAGTCTCACTACTTGCTGATGCTGCCCTCGAACCTGCGATCCTCCTGTCTCAGCCTCCCAAGTACTGGGATGACAGGGGTGCGCCACCACACCCGGCTCTCCTAACATTTCTGCAGGCTCAGCCCAGGGAGTTTGCAGAGGGAGGCAGGGAGGGGAAGGGGCATTCCTACACAAGCCGGGGATGCGGTGGCGAAGGGTGGGAGTGCGCCTCTCCCCCTCTGAGTCCAGACAGGCCACTCACCTGCTGAGGGGCTTGGGCTAGCCATTTCCCTGTCCAGCACCGGCCCCGCTGGCCATGGGGTTTGTGGGTTAGAATTTGTGAAGTGCTAAGTAACTGTTGGCTCCAGTTATAATCCCAGTACTTGGGAGGTTGAGACAAGAGGATCACTGGTTCGAGGCCAGCCTCAGCAATTTAGCAAGACCGTGTTCCAAAATAAAAAGTAAAAAGGGCTGGGGAATGTAGCTCAGAGGTAGAATGCCCCTGGGTTCTGCCAGGTGTGGTAGCACACACCTGTAATCCCAGTACTTGGGAGGCTGAGACAGGAGGATCGCAGGTTCGAGGACAGCCTCAGCAAGTAGTGAGACTCAGCAACCTAGTGAGACTCTGTTTCAAAATAAAATTAAAAATAGGGTTGGAAGTGTAGCTCAGAGAGGTAGAACGCCCTTGGGTTCAATCCCCAGTACCCAAAAAAAAAAAAAAGGAAATGCTGGGAGAGTTCATGTGGATTTGTACGCAACCCACAGCCCCGGACTCCAGAGTTCAGCTAAGGCAGAGAAGCAGCCCCCTCCCCCTGCAGAGGCCGGGCCGGCTTCAGGTCCACCTTGTGATCTGCAGGAGGAGGAGCCGCCTGGCCCAAGCGTCTCTGGGGAAGATTCTGTGGCCGCCGGCTCTGGCACAGCGTGAAGGAGACCCCGGTTATTCTGCCAGCTGCTGTCTGTCAAACCCTCTCACCATTCGGGGTCACCTCCCCAAGCCAGGTTTGGGGCTCCACCTATCGTTGCTGGACGGTAAGTCCCGGCCCCAGGGTGGCTGGTCTGCTGATTTCAGGAGATTGTGGGGTGCCCCTTTGGAGGGTCACTCAGGGGGGACAGTGCAAGGCTCTGGGTTGTTGCGGGGCACAGAAGCAACGGAGCCACGCCTGTCCTTCCTGGCGGACCCCGCCGGGTGTCAGAGGCTTGACAGCTGTAAAGAGGTAGACAGGGCACGTGACATCTAAAGGGACTCCCTCTGCACATGACAATCGGGGAGGATTTGGGGGGTGCGCAGAGATATAGCCGGGAGTTCCTGGTGGAGGGCATGGCCTGGCCAAAGGTCTGGGGGCTGGACAGGAGGCTTGGCTTTAGACTGTGCCCCGTGGCGGAGTGCCCCAGGCCGGGCCTGACCCCACTCCTCCCCACCCAGCAGCGGCGCCATGAAGAAGCGGGTGGTGGTGCTGGGCCTGCTGGCCGCGATCCTCGTGCTCCTCATCGTGGTGATCTGCGTCTGGCTGTCCTCCACCTCTCAGCAGCCTGACCACGTGTACCCCAGGGCAGCCGTGGCCGCGGACGCCAAGCGCTGCTCGGAGATTGGGAGGTGAGTGGGGCCGCCGACCTGGCACAGGGTGCGGGGTGGCCGGGAAGAGCGCCGTGCAGGTAGACCCCGCCCAGACTCGGTTTCCCCACCTGCAAACAGGCTTCCTGGACCAGGAGTGGCCAGGGGCCAGAGCTGCCTGCCCTTTCTTCGGACCTTCTTGGTAGCCTGTGGTCAGGGGAGGACGGTGACTCCAAGAGGGGAGTGTGGTCTCCTAGCAGCCAGCTGGGCCCCTTTCCTCAGTTCTTTTTTATTTTATTTTATTTTATTTTTTTGTGGTACTGGGGATTGAACCCAGGGCCATTCTACCTTCAAGCTACACCCCCAGCACTATTTTATTTTATTTTTGAAACAGGGTCTCGCTAGGTTGATGAGAGTCTCACTACTTGCTGAGGCTTGTCCTCGAACCTGCGATCTTCCTGTCTCAGCCTCCCAAGTACTGGGATTACTGGTGAGAGGCACCACTCCTTCCTTCCCCTCTTTGTTTCCCATACTGGGAATTCAACCCAGAGGCACTCTACCACTAAGCTACATCTGCAGCCCTTTTTTTTTATTCCTTATTTTGAAACAGGGTCTCACAAGTTGCAGAGGGCCTCACTAAGTAGCTGAGTCTGGCCGCGAACCTGTGATTCTCTTGTCTCTACCTCCCAAGTACTGGGATTACAAGCGTGCGCCACCACGCCCGGCTCCACACCCCTTTTTAATTTTGAAACAGGGTCTTGCTAAGTCACCCAGCTGGCCTCAAACTTGCGATCCTCCTGCCTCAGCCTCCCGGGCCTCTGGTATTATTACAGGAATCCACCCATCTCTATAAGTCTTCACAAAACCCCAAAACTTGCCAATGCACTCCTCTAATCCCAGTGACTCAGGAGGCCAAGGCTGGAGGACCACAAGCTGGAGGCCAACCTGGGCAACTTAGGGAGACCCTGTCACAAGAATTTTAAAAAGGCTGGGAATGAGCCCGGCATAGTGGCGCACACTTGTAATCCCAGTACTTGGGAGGCTGAGACCGGAGGATCCGGGTTACCCACCAGCCTCAGCTACTTAGTGAGGCCCTCCGCAACTTAGTGAGACCCTATGACAAGAATTTTAAAAAGGCTGGGGATGTAGCCCAGTGGGAGAATGCTCTTGGGTTCAATCCCACGTGGTGCAAAAATAAAAGACCCCCGCACAGGTCCCCTCTCCAACCTTCCTGTGGGCAGGGCGGCCAGGTAGGGCTGGGCAGGTGGGCGGCAGGCTGTGCCCGGGGGCTGGGGGCCCTCAGATCTCCCCCTGCATGCCGCCGGCAGGGACATGCTACAGGAAGGCGGCTCGGCCGTGGACGCTGCCATCGCGGGTCTGCTGTGCGTGGGGCTCATGAACGCTCACAGCATGGGCATTGGGGGCGGCCTCTTCCTCACCATCTACAACAGCACAACCCGTGAGTGTGGCGCGGGGAGGGCAGTGGGCGGCCGGGGGCGTCTGCGGGCGGACGCGGCCTGGGTGGCCCCTGGGCTCCCTCCGGAGCGGAGGGTTGGGCCAGCCTGTCTACCTGCTCCTTCCAGGAAAAGCTGAGATCATCAATGCCCGCGAGGTGGCCCCTAGGCTGGCCTACGCAAGCATGTACAACACCTCCCAGCAGTCTGAGGAAGGTAAGCCAGGCCGGGAGTGGGCGCAGACCCCTGAGCATGTCCTCATCCAGGGCCCGGGGACAGCTCTGGCACCCTCCCCTCCTGTCCTGGCCCCATGACACCCCCCCCCATGAATGGTCAAACCATCATCCTCAGCCGGGCGTGGTGGCACACGCTTGTCATCCCAGTACTTGGGAGGCTGAGACAGGAGGATCACAGGTTCGAGGACAGCCTCAGCAAGTAGTGAGACTCTCATCAACCTAGCAAGACTCTGTTTCAAAATAAAAATAAAATAGGGCTGGGGATATAGCTTTCGGGTAGAATGACCCTGGGTTCAATCCCCAGTACCACACAAAATAAATAAACAGTCATACACACATTACCACCGTATAGCCCAGCAACTACTCTTAGGTATCTACCCAATAAAAATGAAAACATGCTGGGCGTAGTGGCACATACTTGTAATCCCAGTACGTGGGAGGCTGAGATACGAGGATTGTAGGTTCGCGGCCAGCCTCAGCTACTTAGTGAGGCCTCCGCAACTTAGCGAGACCCTGTTTCAAAATAAAGAATAAAAATTAGGGCTTGGGGTGTAGTTCAGAGGTAAAATGTCCCTGGGTTCAATCCCCAGTACCACAAAAAAAAAAACATAAATCTACACCTAAAAATGTATGTTTAAGCCGGGCGTGGTGGCGCACGCTTGTAATCCCAGTACTTGGGAGGCTGAGACAGGAGGATCCGGGTTCGCGGCCAGCCTCAGCTACTTAGTGAGGCCCTCCACAACTTAGTGAGACTCTGTTTCAAAATAAAGAATAAAAAATAGGGCTAAGGGTGTAGTTTAGAGATAGAATGTTCCTGGGTTCCATCCCCAGTACCGGAAAAAAAAAAATCACCCTTGGAGAGGGGAAGGGACAGGTTCTTCTGTTATTTCTGCCCAGGCCCCTCCAGGGCCACCTGTGTTTGTTCCTGGAGAGAATAATTATGGTGAGTCCTCAGCATCCGTGGATTCCGGTCCATGGATTCAACCAACCGGGGATGATGGAGAATAGTTGAAAAAAAAAAAAGGATTGCATCTGGCCGCGCACAGGGGCACACGCCTGTCATCCCGGTACTTGGGAGGCTGAGACCGGAGGAGCACAGGTTCGATGCCAGCCTCAGCTACCAACAACTTAGTGAGGCCCTGTTTCAAACTAAAAAAATAAAATAAAATAAAGGGCTGGGAGTGTAGCTTGGAGGTAGAATGCCCCTGGGTTCTGTCCCCAGTACCAAAAAAAAAAAATCATCTCTACTGTACAAGTGTGCACCTTCTTGTTGTCATTATTCCCTTAACCATACAACATAATGGCTATTTACATAGCATTATGTATTATAAGTAATTAGAGATGATTTAACCTGGGTGTGGTAGCATAGGCCTATAATCCAGGCAACTTGAGAGGCTAAAACAAGGAGGATCACAAGTTTGAGGCCAGCCTAGGCAAATTAGTGAGAACTTGTCTTAAAATAAAAAATAAAGGCTGGGCGTGGTGGTGCACACTTGTAATCCCAGTATTTTGGAGGCAGAGACTAGAGGATCCGGGTTCGCGGCCAGCCTCAGCTACTTAGTGAGGCCTTCGCAACCTCCTGAGACCCGGTTTCAAAATAAAGTATAAAAAATAGGGCCGGGGGTGTAGCTCGGAGGTAGAACGCCCCTGGGTTCAATCCCCGGAACCGCAGAAAAAAAAAAAAAAGGAAACAGGTGTGGTGGTGCATGCCTGTGATCCCAGGACTTGGGAGGCTGCAACAGGAGGATTGCAGGTTCGAGGCCAGACTTAGCAATTTAGTGATGCCCTCCACAACTTGGTGAGATCCTGTTTCAAAATAAAATATAAAATAGGGCTAAGGGTGTAGCTCAGAGGTAGAATACCCCTCGAACCTGCGATCCTCCTGTCTCAGCCTCCCAAGTACTGGGATTACCAGCGTGTGCCACCACGTCCGGCTTCCTTTTTTTTTTTTTTGCGGTACCAGGGATTGAACCCAGGGGCGTTCTACCTCTGCGCTA
>PVJS01064255.1:0-10278 GCA_004027185.1 Glis glis | reverse complement strand
CTTTTTTTTTTTTTTTTTTTTTTTTTTTTTGCGGTACCAGGGATTGAACGCAGGGGCGTTCTACCTCCGCGCTATGCCCCCGGCCCTATTTTTTATACTTTTATTTTGAAACCGGGTCTCACGAAGTTGCAGAGGGCCTCACTAAGGAGAGAGAGAGAGAGACAGGGAGAGAGAGAGCGAGAGAGCTAAGGCTGGCCGCAAACCCGGATCCTCCGGTCTCCGCCTCCCAAAGTACTGGGATTACAAGCGTGCGCCAGCACGCCCGGCAGTTAATCACCTCTTAAAAGCCTCACTTCTAATACTATTATATTGGGATTTAAGTTCCAACATACTCATTTCAGGAAGGACATAATAAATATTTAATAAGATAAATTTGTTTAAAGACCATAATCTGCCAGTACGATAGTGAACGCTTATAATCCCAGCTTCTTTGGAGGCTGAGGCAGGATGATTGCAAGTTTGAGGCCAGCCATTAACTTAGCAAAGCCCTGTCCAAAAATTTTTAAAAAATATTTTTTTTAAAGGGCTAGGGATGTAGCTCAGTGGTACAGTACCACTGGGTTCGATCCCAGCAACCAAAAAAAAAAAGTCCATAATCTTTGTACAGAATATCACAGAATAAAAAAAACCAAATTTGGCTCTATGTTTTCTTCTTTCCATATATATCAGATTTAGCTATCTACATATTATATATAAGGCAGTATATTGGCTGAGAAATTATGGAGCACAGTAAATAGTACATTTCATCCAGAAGGTGGGTTGTGAAGATGAATAATAATAATTGAAGGCTAGAGTCAGATTGTAGAGTATGGGAGAGTGTATCAGCTAATTTCACCCCAATTAGTGTATGTTTAGGCTACAGTTCTTAGGATGCGCGGGTTTTTATAGCAAGTATGGTTTTTGCCACATCCTTGTGGTTAAAACTGACTTCTGTCATTTGTTCGTTTACAGTTTGGAGGCAAACTGGTTACCTTTGAGAATGTGAAAGTGCAGTCTCAGCAGGGAGCTGAGCAGCAGCAGCATCATGTGTTCATTAGTCAGGTGATAACAGAAAAGGAATTTCTCAGCCGATCTGACCAACTACAGGAGGTCGTGCAGTCACAAGGATTTGTCAATTACTGTCAGAAAAAAATCGATGCTTCTCAGACAGAGTTTGAGAAAAATGTGTGGTCCTTTTTGAAGGTAAAATTGGTATTTAAAGCCATTTAATTTCATTATCTGTAAATTTAACTGTTCCTATTATATTTTAAATGTCTTCCTATTTTAAAAAAGATTGGAAAAGTATGATTTCAGCAATTCACAATGAAATTTAATAAATTTTATAAAGAGCACCTGACCTAAATTCTTATGTCAAAAGTTCTTCCTCTCTACCTTGACAGACATAATTGTAAAACAAAACCAAAATCAAACAAAAAAAAACAATATAACAGATATTTAAGGAAGAGACAGCATTCAAACAGAACTAATTTTTAAATTAAATATAAAGGTTACTATAATAACAAAATATATAATGTCTTTAGTAAATCTAGTTAAGGAAAATGGGAAAAGAGGGAAGAGGCAGAGAAGAGAAGTTGGAGGTATCTCTCATCCTGCTGTTAAAAAAGAGAAGTTAAGGGGGAAAAAATCCCTTGCACTGTATTGCATTTTTGACAACAGACTAACAAACAGAATTTCCTGGGTGGTCATTATGCCTCCATTGGGAACGTCTATTCTTTGATACTGAATTTTTCAAGGAAAAGCAATCTTGAATACAATAAGGTTAAATTGTAAAATTGTAGAACTTATATTTTATAATTAAATATGAATTTTGAGTTTTAGGATATAGAATGTTTCACATAGTGAGTTCTGCATTCATCTTTTAGAGATGAGTTTAGTTTGTACTTATCAAAATCATAGCTCAAAATTAATCTATATTCAACCAGGGTATAATTTATTACTAGTATACTTACTATTAAAAAATAACTAGTTTAAAATAAACTGTTCAACCAGGCTTCATGATCCATGTGTGTAATCTCAGCAACTTGGGAAGCTGAGTCAGGAGGATTGCAAGTTCAAGACCAGCCTCCACAATTTAGTGAGACCCTATTTCAAACTAAAAATAGTGTTCTTTGGATACTTTTATAACAGTGAATCTTCAGGATGATATGTAGTAGATTTTAGGTATTTTTAATAATTTTACTTGGCAGTTGGTCAGCTCATATAAAAATTAGGCCTTAAATATAGATCTTTGTTTTAAGAACTGTCTTTTTTAAAAGGTGAACTTTGAGGATGATTCTCGTGGAAAATACCTTGAACTTCTAGGATACAGGAAAGAAGACCTAGGAAAGAAGGTAAACTTTTGGGAAAGTTAAATGACTGTTCTTAAATAAATTATTTATGTGTCATTTTTAAAATAAAGATCTACATAGATTATCTCAAATCAGTCAGTAAACATTTAATAAGTATTTGTGTTTGATTGCCAAACTTTGAATACATATTGTTAAATATGTATTCAATATACCTGGATTTAGAAGCTACCAGAACGTTTACTTCAAACTTGATTGTCAGGAACAATTGGGCCGTGACAAATAAGACACTGAGTCTCAAACACTGGAAATAAATAACACTGAGATTTTAATGGGGTGCCAGGGAAGGAGAGATAGACACTGTTAGAGGTCTCCCCAAGTTCAGTACAACTTGAGTGATGAAAAACAGGGTACTCTTTCAAGCTATCACAATTTTCTACCCCAGCTATGTTGTCGCCTTTAGCACACAGTGCCCAAGTGTGTATTGAGTTGGTCCATCTAATGATACCCAGTAAATATTTTGGAACAAGAATGATTTATTGTATTGAACCTGAATAAACAAAAAGTCCAAGTGGTTTGCTTAATAGTTTAACGTAAGAAGAAAAAAATGATTCACTTTTAGAAAGAGGAAATCAGCCGGGCGTGATGGCGCATGCTTATAATCCTAGTACTTGGGAGACTGAGACAGAAGGATCGCAGGTTTGCAGCCAGCCTCAGCTACTTAGTGAGGCCCTCCACAACTTAATGAGACCCTGTTTCAAAATAAAGAATAATATAGGGCTGGGGGTGTAGCTCAGAGGTTGAATGCCCCTGGGTTCCATCCCCAGTACCATGCACACAAAAAAAAGAAAGAGGAAATCATATCGCAGTTTTGTAGTGTTCTTCTCAAAAATTGGCTTAATTATTCTTCTACAGTGTTGACATTAATATCAATAGAACTAAATACACCATGGAAGCCTTGAAGGCAGTGTTTTAGATTCTCTGACTATATAATTTGTATTGGCCCCTCACCATTCTTTGGAAAAGACTAAAGTTTTTTTCTATAACTTTGCGTGGTTGCATAAGTTGTGTGGATTGGATACTGTGCACTCTGCCCAGATTAATGCTCCTTTGAGGTCAGACAGATCTAGCATCACAACACAGCACAACTGCTTAAATTAAATATAAAGCTTAATAGCTGTATGTCTTTGCTCACCCCTTTAGAGTTTTTGTACTTTATTATTAGCCTAAACTTCTTGATGCTATAGCTTTTCTAGGCTGGCAAGATATTAATATGAAAGTTTACTGCACACCTAATAGCCAAAAAAAAAAAGAAGAAATAGAATCTGATTGTCAAATACTTGTAATAGCAATTCTTTTCATAGTGAGTACCTGGAGAAATATTTTTTAATTGAGTATAGTTATTTAAAACAAAATAGAAGAAAACATGCTTGTTTTGAGGTTTTGTGGTTGAACAGGAGGACATCTAAGCACTTGAGCTCCATGTAAATGAAAACTAGAACTACCGAGAACCAATTCTGCATAGATATCATTCTTTTCTTAAGACATACCACCCCTGTTAAGAACTTTAGTGGATTTGTACTGAGAATGAAGACATGAACGTTTGCTGTATGCCCTGAAATAGAATGCCATTTAGTAGGTGAGTTGTTATTTTTATTTCAGATTGCTTTGGCCTTGAACAAAGTGGATGGATCTGATGTGGTAAGAAGGTCTTAAAAAAATAGCTACCTTCTAAAATTTTGATTGGGTTTTACCAAAAAAGGAAGTTTGTGCTTCATATATAAAACATAAATGCCAATTCTAAATAGTTTGGTAAGTTCATTATTATCATCTTAAAATACCTTAAGTTTAGTTGGTAAAACATTCTGATATTTTGGCATGTTTGAATTTTGTAAGAGGAAGAACAGAATTAATGAACGGCTCAGATACTAAAGGTAAAGATTGTTCCTGCCAGATGACATTTGGTAGGAAGAAAAGTGTTAACATTAATTGTTCTTTGCTTTTCCTCTAATGTTTCTCAAATAAATTTACTCAGTATTGCTTCTTATGATCAAACTAGCTCTGGATGTTGTTGGTTGGGCCTTTTGTCTCCCTTGTTACTAATAACCTTTTAATGCTACATTCTTCAACTGTCTCTGTAATTGTTTTGTGTACCAAAGGCTCTTAAAGACTCTGACCAAGTAGCACAGAGTGATGGGGAGGAGACCCCTGCTGCTGAAGAGCAGCTCTTGGGAGAGGTACTTACTCTTTTTCATATTATATTTGAAAAATTTGTGATACTTGTTAACTCACATTGAAATACGGAAAAATTTTTGACTAATTGTTGCAAAATAAAGTTGGAGTGTATTGTTTTCTTAGAGATGTTTAGGGTAGGAATCTATTTACCTAGACTGATAGACATATCATCTCTGAACTCTAGTTCCCTGACCTAGATAATCCCTTCTGGATTATATGGTTTAAAATTAACAGGTGATGTGAGATTGACTTAGTCTGGTCAGATGGCTATCAGGATGTCAAAATGAAGAGAGATTTTCTTTAGAAATCCACTTCGCATTACATGTAAAGTTAATGTTTTTTGTTGGCACATTAATATTTAAGGCACACTGTGCATGGCATAGGCTTCTGACTTAGTCCTGAAGTCAGAATCTATGTAAAGAATATTTCACTAGACTAAACTGATTGCCATGATTTTACTGTAAATGTGTTCTTAGTTGTGCTTGATAATTTATATAACTAATTAAAAAGAGTCCTTGAACACAGAGGTGTATTATTGATTTCTTTCTTTTTGATTTTTTGGGTTTGGTTTTAACCACTAATCAATCACAAATTCTATGATTTTCTTGATTTGTAATTTATTTCGTCTTGGAAAATTAACCAACAAGTTCTTGTTTCTCATCTCATCGTTGACTTTTTCTTTGCCCTAATATGGAGATATCCTGACTGTGGAATATTTTTCATTATCATTTACTAAGTTATAAAAATAACTCATCAATGTATTTAGACTACTATAAGATAATCATTAAAAACGCTTTCCTTAGATGTGGATCCCCTAACATTTATGTAATAAGGAAATAAAGGACATGGATAGAACATTATTAACATTTTGAACTAATTTGGGGGATGCCTAGAGAGAATTGTAGATTCATAAAAGTTGTACTTTGATTTATTTACTTGTGTATGTATGTGTGTGTGGTACTGGGGATGGAATCCAGGGGCATTCTACCTCTGAGCTATACCCCTAGCCCTATTTTATTCTTTCATTTTTTTGTGTGTATGTGGTACCGGAGATTGAACCCAGGAGCATTCTACCTCCGGGCTACATCCCCAGCCCTATTTTTTATTCTTTATTTTAAAACAGGGTCTCACTAAGTTGCAGAGGGCCTCACTAAGTAGCTGAGGCTGGCCGCGAACTCAGATCCTCCAGTCTCAGCCTTCCAAGTACTGGGATTACAAGCATGCGCCACCATGCCCGGCTTATTCTTTAATTTTGAAACAGGGTCTCACTAAATTGCAGAGGGCCTCACTAAGTAGCTGAGGCTGGCTGCAAACCTGTCTCAGCCTCCCAAGTACTAGGATTACAAGCGTGCACCACCACCCCCAGCATACTTTCATTTATATACATCTAGATTAACTATGTATTAACAAATAAGAGACCCTTTGGGGATCCACTTATGAATAATAGGTAATAATAATATGTATTTAACCAAATAGTGGTTATCAGTGTATACTTTTGGTACTTAAAAAAATTGTGTTCAAGGTTCAAAGGTGCAAAATCTTCCCTTTTATTTTATTTCATTTTATTTTTTTGGAATTGGGGATTTCCTTGCATGTGCTAGATAAGTGCTGTACTACTAAGCTGAGCTACACTCCAGCCCTTCAGCCCTTTTTGCATTTTATTTTGAGATAGGATCTTTCGAAATTTCCCAGGCTAGCCAGGCATGGTGGCGCATGCTTGTAATCCCAGTACTAGGGAGGCTGAGACGGGAGGATCGCAGATTGGGGCCAGCCTCAGCTACTTAGTGAGTCCCTCCTCAACTTAGTGAGACCCTGAGACCCTGTTTCAAAAAAGTAAAGAATAAAAAAACAGGGCTGGTGTAGCTTGGAGGTAGAATGCCCCTGGGTTCAATCCCTAGTTCTGGGGGGCAAAAAAAAATCCCAGGCTAGCCTCCAATTTGTGACCTTCCTGCCTTAGCCTCCTTAGTAGCTGTGATTACATGCATGTGTTACCACACAGGACTCTTCCCTCTTGTCTTGATGATACTGTGTGTTTATCAAACATATAAATATACCCAAATACAAAAATAATTTTTTAGATTGGCTTTTTTTTCTTCTTCTTCTTCTGTGCTAGGGATCTCACCCAGGGCCTTGCACATGCTAGGCAAGTGCTCTACCACTGAGCTACATCCCTGGTCCCAATATTGCCTTTTTTTTTTGCAGTACTGGGGATGGAACCCAGGGGCATTTTACCTCGCAGCTACACCCCCAGCCCTATTTTATTTTTTATTTTGAAACAGGGCCTCACTAAGTACCTGAGGCTGGCTGCGAACCTGCGGTCCTCCTATGTCAGCCTCCCAAGTACTGGGATTACAAGTGTGTGCCACCAACCCCCCCCCACCTCCTATATTGCTTTTTTTTTTTTTTTTCAGTACTGGGGATTGAACCCAGGGGCATTCTACCTCCTAGCTACACCCCCAGCCCTATTTTTTTTTTATTCTTTATTTTGAAACAGTCTCACTAAGTTGCGGAGGGCCTAAGTAGCTGAGGCTGGCCGCAAACCCGGATCCTCCGGTCTCAGCCTCCCAAGTACTGGGATTACAAGCGTGTGCCACCCGCCCAGCTCTTTATTGCTTTTGTACCAAGGACACCAAGTGTTTTTTTAATCAATTAATTGAAACAAAAGACTTTGTAACCAAACCTAGTGGACAGAAACTATTAGGTGTAGGAGCAGGATTGTTTTAAAATCTAAATGTAGTATAATTTAAAACATATATATTTTACATGTTTCAAGCCACTCATGGTTAAGGTATCTTAAAAATTAAAAATGCTTCAGTTTGAATAAGTTTTCAGATACTTGTAATGAATATGTACACGTAAGTTTAACATTTTTTCTAATGACCTTAGATATTATTTATGATTGCATAATGAGAATAATGCTTTAAGAAGTCATAGATCTTAGTGTAAACTCGGATATGAGAACTTTTCTAGAATAACTTAGCATATCATCTGCGTAGTAGGTGAATGATTATATATAAATTTTTGTTTTCTAGTAAATAATTTCACAGTTTCATTTTGCTAAGTTGCTGTCTTTTCTATCTCTTTAGCGCATTAAAGAGGAAAAACAAGAATCTGAATTTCTACCCTCAGCTAGAGAAACATTTAATATCTCTATCAGTGGGGGTAAGCACCTGTTGGCTTTATTTTTAATATTTTTAACCATTTCAAAGCAAATAGTCCCTAAATTTAAGTGATAAATGTTTTGTCAAAGATAGTAGAGGGTTGAGAAAGAAACTAGTTATCATTTAGTATATGTAGTTGGTGCCCTAGGAAGGGTGGTGTGTTCTAATGGAGTGATCTCCATTAGTCCGGTTTAAGCAATCTACAAGTAGTTTTATTTAACATGTATTTTGGTTTATTTCCACAGATCTCTTTTATATATACTAACAGCTTATGTTAGAAATTTAATCCACCAGTAATAAAAAAAATTATCAGTGTTCTTCATTTGTGTCTATGTGTACAAACTGAAATATGCAAGTTTTTTGTTGTATTTGTGTTTGGTGACAAAAACCTCTTTAACTTGGATGTATTATTTCCTTGTTGCAGATATCGATGGTTTAATTACTCAGGCTTTACTGACCGGTAACTTTGAGAGTGCTGTTGACCTTTGTTTACATGATAACCGCATGGCTGATGCCATTATATTGGCGATAGCTGGTGGACAAGAACTGTTGACTCGAACCCAGAAAAAATACTTTGCAAAATCCCAAAGCAAAATTACCAGGGTATGTTATTTTCAAAATAAATAAACTAGGCCTGGGGCATAGCAAGGTAGGATATGGAGAGAAGCACACGAAGAGATATAGTGTGCTCAAGTGAATTTATTACTTTGAATTTCACTACAATGTACAATTACAGTACACCAATAAAAATTACAAAAATAAATAGTTACATATTTATCTTTCTATTTATAAAAGTTATATGCTATTGTTATAGATCATTGAGATGCAGAACACAGAAAATAATTTTTTAAACCGAATGTGGTGGTGCATGTCTGTAATCCTAGTACTTGGGAGGCTGAGACAGGAGGAACACAGGTTCAAGACCAGCCTCAGCAATTTAGTGAACTCTCAGCAACCTAGCAAGACCCTCTTACAAAAACAAAAAATAAAAAATGGTAGGAGTTGGGCTTGGTGGTGCATACTTGTAATCCCAGTATTTGGGAGGCTGAGACAAGAGGATCACAGGTTCGCGGCCAGCCTCAGCTACTTAGTGAGGCCTTCTGCAACTTAGTGAGACCCTGTTTCAGAATAAAGAATAAGAAATAGGGCTGGGGTGTAGCTCCAAGGTAGAATGCCCCTGGGTTCAATCCCCAGTACCGCAAAAAGGAAAAAAAAAAAAGGTAGAGTACCACTGGGTTCAATCCCCAGTACCACAAAATAAATATTTTTTTTTTAGCTGGGCGTGGTGGCACACGCTTGTAATCCCAGTACTTGGGAGGCTGAGACCAGAGGATCCAGGTTCATGGCTAGCTTCAGCTACTTAGTGAGGCCCGCCGCAACTTAGTGAGACCCTGTTTCAAAATAAACAATAAAAAAATAGGGCCGGGGTGTAACTCGAAGGTAGAATCCCCTTGGGTTCAATCCCCAAGACCTCAAAAAAAATTTTTTTTTAAATGTGTCCATAATTCCTTGACCCAGAAATAGTTGTTGGCACTTTGATATGATTATTCCAGTTTTGTTGTTTCCATATGCATTTAAAATTTGAAAATATTTTCATACTATATAAAAGTGTAAAGTAGAAAAATTTTAAAGGTACAAATTTTAGCACCACCTAATGCTGCCAATAGACTGTTGGATAACATAGCTTTCCATGCATCCTTCTATGTATTTGTAAATGTTTTTTAATAAAATCAGGATTGTGTGTGTGTGTGTGTGTGTGTGTGTGTGTGTGTGTGTGTGTGTTTGTGTGTGTTTACGAGGGATTGAACCCAGGGCCTTGTACAAGGAATTGTACCCAGGGCCTTGTACCACATCCAAGACAAGTGCTCAACCACTGAGCAATAGCCCCAGCACTTTTTAAAATTTTTCTTTTGGTACTAGGGACTGAATCCAGGGGGATTTTACCTCCAGGCTATACCCTCAGCCCTTTTTATTTTTTATTTTGAAACAGGGTCTCATTGCTGAGGGTCTCACTAAGTTGCAGAGACTGGCTTTGAACCTGTGATCCTCCTACGTCAGCTTCCCAGAACTTTTTAAATTATTTTGAGACAGAGTCTTGCTCAGTTACCCAGACTGGCCTCAAATTCAAGATCCTCCTGCCTCAGCCTCCCAAGTAGCTGGGATTATAGGCGTGTACCACTGTGTCTGGCTGTATATGTGTGGTTTTGTTTATAGATATTGTCATTTACAGTGTAAGCATTTTCCCACATCATTAAAGATTCTTATAAAAAATTTTTAATTACTTTATAGTTTTTATGGTGAGGATATATTATTTTCCTTATTTGGGGATGCTTAACAGTATTCTAATATTTTCCTCATAAAGACATAAAACAGTATTCTAATGTTTTCCACAAAAAAATAACCTTTGTTATACCTAAAGATTTTTCAAATTTCCAATTATTTAATTACCTGTAGTACTAGGAGAGGAATTTCTGGCACAAATGGTCTCATTGTTTGTTTGTTTGTTTGTTTGTTTGTTTTGTGGTACCGGGGATTGAATGCAGGGGCATTCTACCTCCGCGCTATACCCCCGGCCCTATTTTTTTTTTTTTTTTTTT
>PVJS01064254.1:0-10278 GCA_004027185.1 Glis glis | reverse complement strand
ATCAACAGATGAGTGGATTACAAAATTGTGGGAAATACACACAATGGAATTCTACTCAGCAATAAAGAAGAACAAAATAACATCATTTACAAGAAAGTGGAAGGATCTGGAGAACATTATGTTAAGCGAGATCAGTCAATCACAAAAAAAGAAGGGACATATGTTTTCATTAGTATGTGCAACCTAGGGAGTAGTTGGGACACACAAGGGACTCCGATTGATAATGGAGAACCCTCAGCGGGGCAAGGGAAGTGGTACAAGAGAAGGGGAAGGGCAAGAAAGAAGCGAATCAGTGGAATTACTATCATAAACAATATGTACATGTGAGAATATACCAACATCATTCTCGGTACTTCATATGGGTGGGGGGAGGCGGGGGGACACTAAGAGCTGTGTGCATGTATATTAACATCAAATAGATATTCATTGTGATGTAAGACTCCGGAGGATCTGGGTTCACAGCCAGCCTCAGCTCTCTCTATCTCTCTCTCTCCCTGTGTCTCTCTCTCTCTCGACTTAGTGAGGCCCTCCGCAACTTCGTGAGACCTGGTTTGAAAATAAAGTATAAAAAATAGGGCCGGGGGTGTAGTTCAGAGGTAGAACGCCTCTGGGTTCAATTCCCGGTACCGCAAAAAAAAATAAATTAATTAATTAAAAAATAAATAAAAAATTTAAAAAAAGAAAAAATGTATTGCATTAATATTTCAACACTCTTTTTATATCAAAAGAATGCCTAAATTGTGTTTAAACAAATGTGTTTATATTTATGTATTCAACAACAATTTATTATTATTTCAGCATGTACAAATCTCTCCGAAGGATTCCCAAGTTAGTGGTACTGACTCTCAGTGAGGGTGGGGGAGGGGTATGCTGAACCCATTCAATGAGACAGTAGTAAACTCTGGTGCAATTGGGAGCCATTGAATAAAAATAAGGGGGTGGTGGAAAGGCCCAGGGAGGCACTAGTAGTTTTTTTTTTTTCCCGAAAAGAAGCAATAAGTCAATCATTTGGAAGCCTATGCCTAGACTATGGTTGTATAGCAATACAAATTTTTCTCAAAAGTATTACAACAACTAGGGAAACTGTACACACAAGGAAACATTGTGACATAGGGAAATCTGCCATAAATGAGGACTCCATTGTGTTATAGGAGTTCTTTTCTTCATTGAGTCATTCAACAAGTAACAAAGAAATGCATCCCAAGTACCTGCCAGTCTTCTTGGCATGATGTATAGAGAAAAAGATAAAAAATAAATAAATACGTTCATGTATTTATTTCAAATAATAATAAGTGCAATAAACAGTTTCAAAGCATGTGCTAGTAAGATGTAGGACTAGAAGATACTTTAGGATCCTATTATGGACATGTATGGAACTGGTGGATAATGAGGAGGTACCACCCAGTTTCAGAAGAGACATTGTTCTGGTTTACATTTACATTTCATAGGGATGAGCCATTCAACACCTTATTCATTCCATGAAATCACATTTATGGCATTATTATATATCTCTGATGAGTCTGAAAATATAAAATTCAATTATTTTACAATGAAGTATACAACTTTTATCATATGCTCATTTCTAGTTTCATTTTTTTCCTAATCCCTCATGTTGTTGTTCAAATATAGTCCCAAATATCTAGATTATACTATATGTGATGCTATGGAAAGGTTCATTTGTCTCCAGCCAGAGCATGCATATATTTATATAAATATATATGAATATATATATATATATATATTCATTAAGTTCTGTGCAGCTGGAACATTCCAAAGTTCATAGCTAAATGCAAGCTTTTTGGCAACAGTTCTATCCTCAGGTAGACACATCTATGAGCTTCTCAAAAGGCACTGGCTTCCTAGGACTAAGGAAAAGGCAGCAAGGATTGTGGCTATTATTCTTGCATAAACAATTCACAGAAAAGAAATGCAGGGAAGCTTCTAATATCAGGTCATTCCATATTCCAGAAAAGTTGCATTTACGACAATTTTAGCTCTCTCAGTGCAACATACGCTCTGCCATCGCAATTTCAGATACAACACCTTACACATGGCATTTCAGGTTTTGCTCAATTATTCTTCTCAATTAGTTGATAAAGTACATATTATAGCAATTATTACCCCTATTCTCTCCAGAAGAGCAGAAGAGTAATTCAAAACTCAGAATAAAACAATCATAGATTAAGAACACTAAACTAGGTTTTTAATTCTTAGTCTAGTGTTACTTCTAATATATCATAAAGGATTTGCAATAATAAGTTTGATGTATGGAATAATAATTCCTTTCATAGAAATGTAAATTGTACACGTACATAAAAATTAGAGAATTTTTCTACACTACCAAATGATAAGATGTATAGCAAGAGATTTTTGAACAATGAAATTAATGCCAAATTCCTTAAATTTATACTCCTAAACACTGTTTATTTTTCATGTAAAAGGAAATTCACAATGTCATTCAGAGCTATTTCTTGCATTGGTTAAACTTTACCAATCGAATTCTCTGTTTTCTAATATTTTTGCAATCTTGTTTAATACTTTAAATTAAGACCTCTCTTTGCATTCCACATAGCATTGCTTTTATAGAATATCTCATTTGATCTCTATAATAATCTACACATTAGGAAAACATTAACTCTATATTATAGAAAACTTGGTGTAGAAAGATTAAGTGACTGGACCTAGGCTGCTATTTTCATTACCTTTTGCACAGGATGAGATTTTCTAATAGTGTTGAGACCAGCACCTCACCATATTTAATGCAGAAATTTTGATCTACACTTTGGAAAAGAGTAAGGACAAAAGAAAGCATTTCCAGGAAATTATAAAAAGTAAAGTAAACCTCCCCAAGGATTGAACTCCCCGATTAGGTTATATCTTCCTACCAAATGCTTCAATAATGTCTAATGCCTATCTCCATCATGGAAGATAGTGCCCTTGAGACAGGGACCACTTCTTACTCACCTATCAATCCATTTCTAGGACTGTCATAGATCTGGCAAACACAGGCAGTCAATAAAATTCTTGGTCGAAGAATCAATAAATTAACTATATCCCTTATATTCTTAATATTTTTATTTTTATTGGTGCATTATGACTATCCATAATAGTTGGATTCATTACTGCATATTTACATACATATGTATATGCACCCACATAATTTGGTCCCTTTCATTTCCTGGTGGCTTCCCATTTCCTCCCCTTCTCCATCCCCTGGTCCCCTTTCTCTACTCTACTGGTCTGTCTTCTATTCATTGATCAACCAACTTGACCAAAATAGTCAAGATGGTTAATCTAGCTGCCTGAAGTAGACATACTACATCTTACCTTCATATTCTCAAAGTAATCTAAATGAAGATTATTTTATGAGGTGTTTATACTGATTTTTAAATCTTTTTATTGTAAGACTTCTAGTCATTAAAATGTTTCCAAATCCCATTGCGAACACATTGATTCCTTAGAGAGTAGACAATAGAATTTCTATGATTATATATAAGAGAAATAAGTAAAAAAATGACTGATTTCCCAACTAGGGTGTAGAAGGAAAGAGCATAGCTTTCATAAATCACTCTTTTGAAGTTGCCTAAGATGCCAGACCCTTTTCCATTCATAATCGCTGAGTGACTTAAACTTCAAATACCAGGAGGAAGCCAGTGAGAAGGTCTAGACCTAATCAGTTTCAGTCTAAGAACAGCTTTGGAGGATGGATGTGAGAGGGAAAGAACTGTGATCCCCAACTGATCCCACCTGGATTTAAATTAAGATACACTATGTGTTAAGAGAGCATCTTAAAGCTCGAAGGACAAATGCCTCTGTGGTTGCCTCCCTGGGGTTTCTTCCTAATTTATCACTGACAGGGGAGCCAATGTTGTAAGAACAGTGTGACAGTAGTACTTTACCAATGACTAAACTAGGTTTTGAACAATTGCTGGAAGTCTGAATCAGGATTTTCTCAGATAACAGTCACATTGAAATATCTGCAGCACAAACTTTGCCAGTTTGTAAACTCCAACTTGTAAGGTTTAAGAGAGACAGTCTCTGGAGTTCTTTGAAGGATCTAGAAGATGCCATTAGCTCATGGATGTCCTGGTGAGGCAATAAGTATGGAACAAGGACATCGTTAGCATGGTAGCAGCACCCAACACTCGTGCATCAACACATCTGCCTCAGATTGGCAAGAACAACGCTGTCTTCCATAGGCTGCCACACAGTTTCATGAAATCTGCATGCAATCTTTAAAACAGAGACACATGTGATTTTGCTGAAAACTAGGATAATCTTAGCCAAATAAGCCCCCTCATCAGTTTTCCAAAGGATCTGAAGACTTGAAGAATAATACTGCTGTAGCAGACATGTGGTTGCTGAATGTTTTATGTACTGTTTCTCGCAGTAATAATTGAATGTGAAATGCTTATAAGTTTTTCATAGAATCATATCTTCCAAGTTAAAGGTTGGAAGAGAAAGATATAAAGCTCTGTGAAAGGCACAGACTCCACAGATAATTGGGTGAGGAAAGAAGGCTGACCAGGAAAAATGTTTCACATGATTTACTACACCACAGCAAATAGCAATCTAAGCTACCTAATTCTGGAACTATGTCTTCTAGTATGTGTAAGAGTAGTAACCAAGATGATTATAAGCATAACTTAGGGGAAAAAGGTTTTTTAAAGCATTGAGACAACTAAATATGTCAGTTATCTCAAGGAGAGGACAGGCAAATTTATAGATGAGTTAATAGGATAAACTATATGCCATAAATAAGACTTTTTAGCAACCTTCTGCACCTTATATAGTTTTTAGAGTATAACATTTCAGTGGAGTCATGGTCAAAAAACACAGATACTGGGAAATCTCTAAGCAGCCCTTTGGGAAACAACAGATCAACAATGCTGATAGAGAATCAGCCATCCATCCATCCATTGCTATGTGTTTGACTAACTGCCTTCTCACTTCACATGCCCATCTAGTGGGAAATCACCCTTTCCCTCCAAAGCTGGGAAGGCAGTTAATGGGTAGCTTTAACTTTGTGTTTCCACATGTTCCCAAGGTCTTGTATTTCCTCTTTTGAATACAAACCTAGACAGACAAGCAGGCAGACTGGCAGACACACCCTTTCCACAGTACTGGAAAGCATTCAGAGTAGTGGTTACCAAGTGAAATTTAAGTTTTCATCTGTGTTTGGTGACATGAGAAAAAAAGGGGGACAGCATAGGGAATTTTAAATAAAATAAAATTCATTCATTTTTACTTTGTGCTTTTAATTTTTAGTATGTTCTTTATATATATAAAATAATCAAGGATGGTAGCTGTTTGATTTTCTTCTTTATTCTGATAAAATAAAACATTCAAAACTCTGCTGCCTGAACCCTCAGTTATATTTTATTTTCGCTAGTCTCTGAAAGCCCAAAGTCTTGAAATAACTGGTTTAACATTTCACATGGAAATAAATATGTTGCCTATTGGAATATATTGAATATATTTATTTCAGGTAACTTTGCTACCCATAATGTATATACCCTTCCAATAGTATGAAAACCCTAAACTGGCTTTTTGTGAACTAGTTTCTGAGTCTGTATCCATGTGTGTTACTGGCTCTTTCTATGTTTTTTCCCTGGTGACTCTTCCAAGCATCTATCCATATTTTCATAAACTATTATTAAAATATTTTTGTCCAAACTATTGAATCTGGGATTTTTCTGCTTAATACAGCTAAGTAAAAATGACCAAAGAAGACAAACATTTTAAATCAATGTATTCTAAACCAAGTTCTTGATCACGTATTGATAATTAAAGCTGGGGTCTGAGTTTGAGCTGAAACAACAAATTGTAACCAGGAAAATAAAAGTGAGTTATCATCACCATTAAGCAGGGGCTTCCAAAGGTTTGGGTCCACCATCCACAATAAGAAATTTATTTTACATTAGAGCCTGGAAAGCAACCAAGCTTCCATGATTGAAGTTAGTGCAATGTACTCTCACATGTTTTATTCTATCATATTTTTATGCTGACAATACTTGCCATATTGATTTCATGACCCACTTATATGGAATGTCTCAGCATTTGAAAAACATTGCCATGAAGCATACATCATAGGGTTGCTATTGAATTACATAGCAATATAAAGCTCAACACAATTCCCTGAATAATAGAACCATACCCTTAACAAATAATTTCTGGGGGAAAGAGTCAAACATTTTTATCTTACCTTTCTCATTTTCCCCTTAATTAGATCTGATTGGCTTTCACTCAACACTCCATGGTTATTCTTCAGATAAGTATCTTCTAAAGTAGAAAAAACAGGAAAGGAAAGATAAGAGGATTTTTAAAGCAAACTTTGAGGATCCTAGTTTTGACATTGATGACTAAAATATTGGGTTGAGTTTCTTGTTTGTTTGTTTGTTTTTTGTGGTACTGGGAATTCAACCCAGTTTGTTTTTTGTGCTACTGGGAATCCAACCCAGGGACATTCTACCTCTGAGCTATACCTCCAGCCCTACTTTATTCTTTATTTTGAAACAGGGTCTCACTAAGTTGCAGAGGGTCTCACAAGTTGCTGAGGCTGGCCTCCAACCTGTGATCATCCTGTCTCAGCCTCCCAAGTATTGGGATTACAAGCATGTACCACCATGCCCAGCTGTTTGTGGAACTTTCTCCAAACAGACCATGTTCTAGGCCACAAAGCAAGTATTAGAAAATTCAAAAAATGATATAATTCTTGGCATTGTTTCAAATCATAATGGACCGAAAGTAGAAATCAATTACAGGAAGATTCAGAGGAATTACATAAATACCTGGAGATGGAATGATATGCTTTGAATGGGGGACAATTAAAAAATTTCTGGAATCAAATGAAAATATAGGCACAGTTTATCAAAACCTCTGGAACACTCTGAAGGTGGTTTTAAGAGGAAAATTCATAGTACTGAGTGCCCACATTTAAAAAAAAAACAGAAAGACTTCAAATAAACAACCTAATGATGCATCTCAAGACCCTTGAAATACAGGAACAAACCAACCCCAAAGCTAATAGAAGACAAGAAATAATTAAAATTGGAGCAGAAATCAATGAAATAGAGAATAAAAAATCAATCAAATTAAAAGGTGCCTTTTTAGAAGATAAACAAGATAGATAAATCCTTAGCCAACCTAACCAACAGAAAAAGAATTGATCCAAATTACTAAAATAAGAGATGAAAAAGGTAATATCACCACAGATAATGCAGAAATCCAGAGGATCATTAGAAACTGTTTTGATTAATTATACTTCAATAAACTGGAAAACCTAGAAGAAATTGACAAATTTTTAGATATGTAGAAACCTATATAAATTGAACCAAGAAGGCATAGAAAACCTAAACAGACCAATAAGAAGCAAAGAGACTGAAATAACAATAAAGACCCTTAAACAAAGAAAACTTCAAGGCTAGATGGATTTCCAGCTGAATTCTATAAGACCTTTAAAGAAGAACTAGGCCCAATGCTCCTCAAGTTATTCCATGAAATAGAAGGAGATGGAATACTTCGAAACTCATTATATGAAGCCAGTATCACCTTAATACCATAATTGAATAAAGATACCGCAAGAAAAGAAAATTATAGAGCAAAATTCTTGATGAACATAGATGCAAAAACTCTTAATAAAATACTAGTGATTTGCATTCACCACATCAAGAAATTTGTACACCATGACCAAGTCTGTTTTATTCTAGGGATGCAAGGCTGGTTCAACATATGCAAGTCAATAAATGTAATTCATCACAGAAATAGAACTAAGGACAAAAATCACATGATCACTTCAATAGATGCATATAATGAATTTGACAAAATCCAACACCCATTCATGTTAAAAGCACTGAAGAAATTAGGAATATAAGTAACTTACCTCAACATCATAAAGGCCATACATATTTTTTTTTTTTTTTTTGCAGTACCGGGGATTGAACCCAGGGGCGTTCTACCTCCGCGCTACACCCCCGGCCCTATTTTTTATACTTTATTTTGAAACCGGGTCTCACGAAGTTGCGGAGGGCCTCAATAAGGAGAGAGAGAGAGAGAGAGAGAGAGAGAGCTGAGGCTGGCCGTGAACCCGGATCCTCCGGTCTCCGCCTCCCAAAGTACTGGAATTACAAGCATGCGCCACCACGCCTGGCTGGGGCCATACATATTATAAACCCAAACCCAACATTATATTGAATAGGGAAAAATTGAAAGAATTCCCTTTAAAATCAAGAACAAGACAAAGATGCCCACTATCACTACAACTTTTTGACACAGTAATTAGGATTTTATCCATAGCAATAGAGTAAGATAAGGAAATAAAAGGGACACAAATTTCAAAAGAAGCTGAAATTATCATTGTTTGCAGATGACATGATTCTATACTTAGAAAATCCAGAAAAACTCAACCAGATGCCTTCTAAAGCTGGTAAACAAAGTAACTGGATACAAAATTAACTTACAAAAATCATTAGCTTTTCTATACACCAACCACAAATTCACTGAAAAGGAAATCCAGAAAATAATTCCATTCACAATGGCCTTAATAAAAATAAATAAATAAAATAAAATAAAACAAAACAGGAATAAATCTAACCAAAGAGGTAAAAGATCTCTACAATAAAAAATTGTAGAACACTAAAGAAAGAAATTGAAGATCTTAGATGATAGGAAGTCCCCCCCATGTTCTTGGATAGGCAGAATAAATATCTAAATGGCCATACTACCAAAAGCATTCTACAAATTCAATCAATCCCTTTCAAAATGCCAATGTCATTCTTCAAAGAGACAGAAAAAAACAGTCCCAAAATTCATATGGAAAAACAAAAAACTCAGAATATCCAAAGCAATGTTGAGCAACAAAAACTATGCTAAAAGCATCACAATACCAAATTTTAAATTATACTACAGAGTTATAGTAACAGAAACACCATGGTATTGGCACCAAAACAGACACATAGCCAAATGAAATAGAATAGAAGATACAGAAACAAATTCTCACATGTATAGCCAGTTGATTTTCAATAAGGGAACCAAAAACATATACTGGAGAAAAAGAGTCTGTTTTTCACAAGTGGCACTGGGAAAACTGGGTATCCATATACTGAAGAATGAAATTAAACCTCAATCTCTCACCCTGCACAAGAGTCAGCTAAAGATGGATCAAAGACCTATAAATTGACCAGAAACTTTTCAATTACTAGGAGAGGGCATAGGACAAGCTCTCCAACATATAGGCACTGGTAGAGACTTCCTCAATAAGAATTCTATGGCTCAGGAAATAAAACTGAGAATCAATAAATGGATGGTAGCAAATTGAAGAGCTAAACAGCAAAGAAAACCATCAAGAGTCTGAAGAGTAAGCCTACAGAATTGAAGAAAATATTTGCCAGCAATTCCTCTGATAGAAGACTAATATCTAGAATATATATCGAACTTTAAAAACTTAAAACTAGAAGAACAAATAACCCAATAGAAAATTGGGCAATCGAACTGAAAAAATATGTAAAAATGTTCAACATCATTAACAATCATGGAAATAAAAATCAAAACTATACTCAGATTCCATCTAACTCCAGTTAGAATGGCAATCATCAAGAATACAAACAATGATAAATTCTGGTGAGTATGTGGGGATAAAAGGAACCCTTATACATTGTTGGTAGGACAGCAAATTAGTAGAACCACTATGAAGATTAGTATGGAGACTCCTCAGAAGACTAGAAATGGAACCACCATATGACCCAGCTAAACAGTTCCATCGTGTCTATCCAAAAGATACAGAATACTAAAGTAATACATGCATATTCATGTTTATAGCAGCACAATTCACAATAGCCAAATTATGAGACCAACCTAGGAGCTTGTCAATAGATGAATGGATAACAAAAATGTGATATATATACACAATGGGATTTTACTCAGCCCTAAAGAAGAACATTATGTCATTTGCAGGAAAATAGATGGAACTAGAGAATATTCTGCTAAGTGAGATCAGCCAGTCTCAGAAAGTCAAGGGGTGTATGTTTTCTTTCATATATGGAAGCTGGAGAGAAAATAGGAAACAAAAGGCACTTTAAATATTTGAGGAGACTGACCAGTAGAATAGTGAAAGTGCATAGGGGGAGGGAGATGGGTGGGGGGTAGAACTGATGAATGAAACAGTTCAGATTATGTTGTGCCCAGATAAGAAAGTATCATTACCAGCCGGGCGTGGTGGTGCACGCTTGTAATCCCAGTACTTTGGGAGGTGGAGACCGGAGGATCCGGGTTCGCGGCCAG
>PVJS01064253.1:0-10278 GCA_004027185.1 Glis glis | reverse complement strand
GGCGGGGTTGAGGTGGTGGTGGTGGGGCTGAGGTGGTGGGGTGTGGGGTTCAGATGGAGAAGGTGGGGCTGAGGTGATGGGGCAGGGCAAAGTGGAGGAGATGGGGCTGAGGTGGGGGAAGAAGGCAGGGGGGGCTGAGCCATGGGTTTTAGTGTGTGTCAGTTGGGCAGCGATTTGGGCCCCAGTGGTGGAGGACTCACTGGTCCCTGAGGAGAAAGGAGGGGGTGGCACGGGTTTGAGTGGGGCCTGCTTGACAGGACTTGCAGCCCTGACAATGTTGTTGGGTTTGGTTGGGAACCCTGCACTTTCGCTGACAGGTTCGCTGGGAGAGAAAGGCTAGAGAGTTTGGGCTGGTTGGTCTGGCTGGTGCTTCACACCTTCTTGGTGATGCAGTGATAGATGAGAGTGCTTTAACACCTGGGGACACTTTTCCCAGCAGCCAGAGCATAGTGGTAATCATAAAGCCACTGCTAACGTAGTGCTTATGCTAAGTACTTTTTTTCTTTTTGTGGTGCTAGGGATGGGACCCAGGGCCTCCCGTGTAGTAGGCAGGTGCTAACCACTGAGCTGTACCCTACATCCCCTTTAAGTGCTTTTTAATCTCTCAAGCATTTAATCCTTACAATAAACATGCTGCTGCTGTCAAGGTCCAAGTCATTGGCTGATAAGGACAAATCGTTAGGTGGGTAGGAACAGGTCTGTATCCCAGGCCACCTGAAATGCTTTCTGCCCTTCACCTCTTTTGAAGGCCTCAAAACTGGTCAACGAACAGGGCCCATTTGGGTCTAAGAGATGGACTCGGGCTAAATAATGTGCCCAGAAGACGGAGGAAGAAGCCCAAATACTAGCTGATCAGCTTTGGTATAATGTCACACCATCATTTGGGTGCTGTGGTGCATGCCTGCAATCCCAGTACTTGGGAGGCTGAGACAGGAGGATTGCAGGTTTGAGGCCAGCCTCAGCAACTTAGACCCTGTTTCAAAATAAAAAATAAAAAGCTGGGGGTGTAACTCCGAGGTAGAATGCCCCTGGTTCAATCCTTGGTATAAAAAAAGAAAGTCACACCGTGGAAGCCACATTTGGGGTGGTCAGCTCTTTGCTTCCTGATGTGAAGACTCTTGGTGAAGTCCAAACACTCGGGTTGGGGTGCAGCTCAGTGGCAGAGTGTGTGCTTAGTGTGCATTTAGCATGCATGAGGCCCTGGGTTCCATCCCAGCACTGCAAAAGGGGAAAAAACCAAAAGCATACTAGAGCTCACTTTTAGCTTCCTGTGACCGAGAAGCATCCAGGAAGCAGACCCAGTCACCCAGGCCAGGGTGCCTGAGCTCCCGTTCTTGTCCCTTCCCTCACTGCCATCTGTTCCTACCAGCCACAGCCAGAGGGCCTTTTTCAGCTGAAGCGGGAGTATCTTAGCACCCCGCTCTTCTGAATCCTTCCTCAGCCAGGCGTAGTGGCGCATGCCCATAACCCTAGTTTTGGGAGGCAGAGACAGGAGGATTGCAGGTTTGAGGACAGCCTCAGCAAGTAGTGAGACTCTCATCAACCTAGCAAGACTCTGTTTCTAAATAAAAAAAATAAAATAGGGCTAGGGGTGTAGTTCAGAGGTAGAATGCCCCTGGGTTCAATCCCTAGTACCAAAAAAATCCCACCAAAACAAAAAACCAGAACCCTTCCTCAGAGGCTTCTTATCATCTGTCCTCGCTTGTCACCATGCTGCCGTCTTTCAACTCTGCAAACACCCACAGATGTGTTCCTGCCCTGTGTGTGCCTCTGCGTTCCTGGGCCTGGACTGCTCTTTCTGGTGTTTTGCATGCCTGGTCCCTTCTTATTACCCAAAGCTCAGCCTCACTGTCATGCTTGAAGCCTTCCGAGGCTGTCCCACCTAGGGAACGGCTCCTCCCCACCCTGCCAGCACCCTTCTATCCCCTTCCTGGTCTGGGAACTAGATGGGCAGATGGGCTTTTTTTTTTTTTTTTTTTTTTGCGGTACTGGGGATTGAACCCAGGAGCATTCTACCTCCAAGCTACACCCCCAGCCCTATTTTTTATTCTTTATTTTGAAACTGGGTCTCACTAAGTTGCAGAGGGCCTCACTAAGTAGCTGAGGCTGGCCGCAAACCTGCAATCCTCCTGTCTCAGCCTCCCAAGTACTGGGATTACAAGCATGTGCCACCATGCCCAGCCTCCATAGGCTTTCTACCTGGTTAGGTGTGAGCTGCGTGGGCAGGTAGGAGCTCTGTCTTGTTCTTGCGGCTTCCTCCGTGCCTGGCCTGGAGCCTCCTTGTTGAATGAATGATTTGATGAATGAACACATTCTCCCTGAAGGGTGAGTGTTGGGGCCTGGTGGGGGTTTGGGGGAGCCCTGCGCCTCTGGCTGAGGCTGCCTCGTGGTCCTGACGCAGGGAGCTGCGCACACTGCCACCTCTGACCCAGGCTTCCCTGCCTGGGTCCTTAGCCTGCTTGTTCTCCAGGCCAGCACATCACTTGCTCATTAGCTGATTCCTTCTGACACATTTCCCCTCTGCACCTGTCACATGCTAGGATTACCATACTCTGCCCTCAAGGTCTTCAGCTAAGCTGAGGTGTCAAGGGCAAGGTCTTTGGGGAAGGAGAGGAGACAGTGTTGTAGGCAGCCAGGCTTTGTGGGTTTCACATGTCAAGAGGTGAGTCTGGCTAGCCAGGCAGGGCATTGCAGGTACCCAGAGGGATTGTGGACTTTATCCTGGGGATGATGAAATCCTCTTTTCTGTGGCTTTTACCTAGAAGTTTAACTATCAGAGGGCAGTTTCTTTCTTTCTTTCTTTTTTTTTTTTTTTTGCAGTACTGGGGATTGAACCCAGGGGCATTCTACCTCTGAGCTACACCCCTAGCCCTTTTTTTTTTTTTTTTTTTTTTTGCAGTACAGGGATTGAACCCAGGGGCATTGTACCTCCAAGCTACACCCCCGGCCCTATTTTTTATTCTTTATTTTGAAACTGGGTCTCACAGAGTTGCGGAGGGCCTAAGTAGCTGAGGCTGTCCGTGAACCGGGATCCTCCGGTCTCAGCCTCCCAAGTACTGGGATTACAAGCGTGCACCACCACGCCCAGCTTCCTATTTCATTTTGAAACAAGGCCTCACAAAGTTGCTTAGATTGGCTTCAAATCTGTGATTCTACTGTCTCAGCTTTCTGAGTACTGGGATCACAGGTGTGTGCTACCATGCCCGTCTTCACATTAGTGGGTTTTTTTTGGTACTGGGGATTGGTCCCAGAGGCTTTCTACCTCCAAGTTACACCCCCAGCCGATTTTATTTCTTATTAGGAAACAGGGTCTCACTAGGTTGCTGAGAGCCTTGCTGAGTTGCTGAGGCTGGCTTTGAACCTGTTGTCCTGTCTCAGCCTCCCAAGTATTGGGATTACAAACATGCGCTGCCATGCCTGGCTTACATTAGTGTTTGTAATAGAAATGCACAGGGCGCTTGATGCTTATTCTGAGGAGGGTGTTGGGGCTTCCTGGGAAGAGATGGGCTTCTTGCGCCCAGCCACATGGTTATTAGAGATGGGCATGAGTGATTCCCAGCCCCACTGGGGATAAAGGCCCCCTCAGTTGCTCTGCAGCTGTGCCAGGCTGGCATAGTCCCCTCCCCGCTTGAGCCAGGCCCTTATGTAAGCAGGGCCCTGGCTATTCACAGGCAGCCCTGGGGCCCATAAGCTTTGTGCCGGCTCCAGGGGCCTTCGAATTCTTTTCTCTCTTTGGAACTGAACAGGCACCCTGGCTGGGGCGTGGGAACCATGCTGTCCTCAGGGCGGGGGGAAGGAGGTCAGCACAGGCTCCCCGCTTCTGAAGCATCTGGCTGGGGTTTGAGGGGGCTGCAGCCTGCAGGCTCAGTGCAAGGAGAAACTTTCCCAGGACATGGCTAGGAGGAGGTGGGAGGTGGGCAGAGTTGCCCAGCCAGCATTTCTCAGGATGGGGCCTAGGGGGCATATCTTTTTTTTTTTTTTTTTTGGTACCAGGGATGGAACCCAGGGGCATTCTACCTCCGAGCTACACCCCCATCCCTATTTTTTTTTTTTGCGGTACTGGGGATTGAACCCAGGGGCATTTTACCTCCGAGCTACACCCCCTGCCCTATTTTTTATACTTTATTTTGAAACCGGGTCTCACGAAGTTGCGGAGGGCCTCACTAAGTAGCTGAGGCTGGCCGCGAACCCGGATCCTCCAGTCTCCGCTTCCCAAGTACTGGGATTACAGGCATGCACCACCACACCCGGCGGGGCATATCTTTTTTTAAAAATTTTTTTGGTATTGGGGATTGAGCCCAGGGGCATTGTACCTCTGAGCTACACCCCCGGCCCTATTTTTTTATACTTTATTTTGAAACCGGGTCTCACGAACTTGCGGAGGGCCTCACTAAGTAGAGAGAGAGAGAGAGAGGGAGAGAGAAAGAGAGAGAGAGCTGAAGCTGGCCGCGAACCTGGATCCTCCGGTCTCCGCCTCCCAAAGTACTGGGATTACAAGTGTGCGACACCACGCCCGGCCCTATTTTATTTTTATTTTGAAACAGGGTCTTGCTAGGTTGATGAGAGTCTCACTACTTGCTGAGGCTGTCCTTAAACCTGTGATCCTTCTGTCTCAGCTTCCCAAGTACTGGGATTACAAGTGTGCGCCACTATGCCATGTATTTGGGTCTTTTTTAAAAATCTTTTTGGAACTGGGGATCGAATCAGAGCGCCACACTTGCAGGGCAAGCGCTTTGCCACTGAGCTACATCCTAGCCCCCATATCTGTTTTTTGGGGGTTATCAGGATATAATATCAGAATTCTTGGGGGAATAGGTATAGTTTGAAATATCACAATTGTCTCTTGGTATCCACAGGGGATTGGTCCCAAGACACCCCAAGGATATCCAAATCTTTAGGTGTCCAAGTCCCTTATATAAAATATGTAGTGCAGTGTTTGCAAAGAACCTACACACATTTTCCTGTGTACTTTTTTTTTTTGTGTGTGTGGTACTGAGAATTGAACCCAGGGATATTCTACCTCTAAGCTATACCCCCAGCCCTTTTTATATTTTGTTTTGAAATAGGGTTTTGCTAGGTTGCTGAGAGTCTCACTATGTTGCTGAGGCTGTCCTTGAACCTGTGGTCTTCCTATCTCCCAAGTACTGTGATGACAGGCATGTGCTACTAGCCTTGGCTCCTGTGTACTTTAAGTTATCTTTAGATGGACTTTAATAACCAATACAATGTAAATAGTTGTTTAGGGAATAATGGCAAGGAAAAAAAGTATACATGTTTAGTACAGATATATTTTTTTTGTGTGTGGTGCTGGGGATTGAACCCAGGGCCTTCTACCTGGCTACACCCCCAGGCTGATTTTTTAAATTTTATTTTGAAAATAGTCTTATTAAGTTGCTGAGGGTCTCACTAAGTTGCTGAGGCTGGCTGTGAATCTGCAGTCCTTCTGTCTCAGCCTCCCAAGTACTGAGATTACAGGTGTGCACCACGGTGCCTGGCTAATAGACACAATTAAAAAAAAAATCTGTACATGTTCAGTAGAGATGCACTTTAAAGTATTTTTGATCTGTAGTTGGTTGGATGTACAGATGTGGAAACCACAGGTGCAGAGACCTGTCGAGATCTTGTTTGAACAGTGCTTGCTCCAAGAACTGAAGTCTAACCTAGTCTCCTGCCTGGGATGGGGCGTCCTGTGTGTGGGGGGGGCAGGGCTGAGTGGGTGGGGAGTCCCTCTGCTCAGTTTGGGAAGAGGCTGGTTCAGTTCTTCCCGTCTGGGAATCCTGTTATTCTGGTCACAGCTTGAATGTCACCTCCTCCCTGAGTCCTGAGCACGTAGCATCCCAGCTGCATTAGTGTGGGCTTCTGCTCCTCTGTTAAAGCTGATCACGGCTCCTCTTTGGTACTTTGCAGTTTGCCGTTCTTTTTTGTCCCCCTCCCTCTTTTTTTTTTTTGTAGTGCTAGGGATCAAACCCAGGGCCTCAAGCATGCTAGGGCAAGCGCTTTACCACTGAACTACACCACCAATCTTTCCTTTTCTGACCCAGTTACCTGAACTCTTCTCGCCCTTTTTTTTTAATTTGCACTGCTGGAGATGGAACCCAGGGCCTTGCACATGCCAAGCAAGCACTCTACCACTGAGCCACACTCCACCCCTGAACATTTATTTTTTTTTGGTACAGGGGATTGAACCCAGGGGCATTCTACCTCTGAGGTACACCCCCAGTCCTTTTTATTTTTTATTTTGAAACAGGGTCTTCCTAAGTTGTTGAGGCTGGCCTCCAACCTGCAATCCTCCTGTCTCAGCCTCCCAAGTACTGGAATTACAGGCGTGTGCCACCATGCCCAGCAGCCCTGAACTCTTGAGTTTTCAGTTTTCATGTAACAAACGAAGAGGATCCTATAGGAAGCTCCAAGCCACAGTTAACAAACCTCAGTAATAGTTCCTCGCAGGCTCTGCCAGATGTGGTCCAAGGCACGAGCCTGCGGCTGTACTGAGACCGGTCCTGGCTCGGCTGGGCCTCAGGGGATGGCAGGCACAGGAGGTGAAGCCCTTCCCCGCCTGCCCAGCGGGGCCTGGGAACACGCATTACTCAGGGAAAGAGCGTGGGAAGGGCGTCCTCTAAGACACCTGGATTCCACATCCCCTTTCACTTCTAATTATCCCATTCTCTTCCTTCCAAGATGTGCATTTTTTTCTCCCTAGAGTTTCAGTGTTCCTTAAGTCAGATGCATCTTATCACTGATGTATATCTTCTGTTGACATACATAGTTTCTTTTTCGTAAAAATTGGTGTCTTGTTTTGTATCTCTGGTGTCTCTGGATGGAGAAACCTGGGTACCTTTCTCACCTTCCACCTCTACACCCCACACAGCCCAGCCACCAAGTCTCTGCCTCAGTTGTTTCTGAGCCTCTCACTGCTGCCCCTCTGCCCCCAGCTGTGACACTCTATGACTTCTTGCTCCAGGGTAAAACCCAAAGCCTCAGCACTTCCTCAGCTCTCTCCCACTTGGCTCTGCCTCCCGATGTTCCTGGACCCTGCCAAGCACTCAGCTGCCTCAGGGCCTCGGCCTACCCGCAGGGAACCCTGTGCTGGCCCTGATGGCTCACTTATTCCCTAGCCAGACCTTCCCTGGCCCCTGGGCCCTCTGCCCTGCTTTCTTCATGACACCTGGTACATCTGGTATTATGCAATTGGTGCTTTGCCCCAGAGAGAGAGAGCAAGCCCAGGAAGCTGGGGAGAGGGGCATGGCCTCTCTCTTTCACGTATTTCCTGCTGTATCCCTGCACCTCCAACAACTGCCTGAACTCTGCCTGTCACACCATTGTCACTCATCGGCCTTTTCTGGCTGGGGACCGAGCCCAGCACCCAGCACGGGCCTGCCCATTGAGGGGCTCAGACAGTGTTAGCTGAGTGAAGGAAGATCGGGAGCCGCTCAGTTAGTAGAAAAGTCTCTGGGGGTTATGGACATAGCCCTGCCCACAGCTGAGCACTTTGTAGGTCTCCCATCAGCTGAGGATCCTGCCTCTGCTGAGAGGCGTGTCCTCCAGGACTGGGCAGGTTTCCAGCCTGGACTTATGGTCCCCAGGAGAGTTGGGAACTGGGTCATGGTGTGGTGCTGCAGGCAATGCAGCCACTCTCAGGCTGAGCTGGTGCAGTGTTAGCTACATTCACTGGGCTACGGAGAACCCCAGGAGGTGGGCGGCCACTGGGCGTGGTGTGGTGGCACGCGCTTGTAATCCTAGTACTTGGGAGGCTGAGACTGGAGCATGCGGGTTCGTGGCCAGCCTCAGTTACCTAAGTGAGGCCTTCTGCAACTCAGTAAGACCCTGTTTTGAAGTAAAGAATAAAAAATAGGGCTGGGGGTATAGCCTGGAGGTAGAATGCCTCTGGGTTCAATCCCTGGTACCTACACATAAAAAAAATATGGCTGGGGGTGTACCTCAGAGGTAGAATGCCCCTGGGTTCAATCCCCAGTTCTGCCCCCCCAAAAAAGAAATGGGGTCCTTCTAAGTTGCTCAGACTGGCCTTGAATTTGCCATCCTCCTGCCTCTGCTTCCCCATTCACTTGGATGACAGGCATGTGCCACTGTGCCTGGCCTGTATTTTTTTTTTTTTTTGTGTGTGTATGTGTGGTACTTGGAATTGAATCCATGGGCATTCTACCTCTGAGCTATGCCTCCAGCCCTATTTTATTTTATTTATTTATTTTGTGGTACTAGCGATTGAACCCAAGGGGCATTCTACCTCTGAGCTGTACCCTAAGTCCTTTTTTTTTTTTGCAGTACCGGGGATTGAACCCAGGGGCGTTCTACCTCTGCGCTACACCCCTGGCCCTGTTTTTTATACTTTATTTTGAAACCGGGTCTCATGAAGTTGTGGAGGGCCTCACTAAGTAGAGAGACAGGGAGAGAGAGAGAGAGAGAGAGAGAGAGAGAGAGAAAAAGAGAGAGAGAGCGCGTGCACGCGCATGCACATGCACTAAGGCTGGCCCCTAACCCGGATCCTCCGGTCTCCACCTCCCAAAGTACTGGGATTACAAGCATGCACCACCACACCCTGCTCCTAAATCCTTTTTTTATTTTTTGTTTTGAAACAGGGTCTCGCTAAGTTGCTGAGGCTGTCCTTGAACCTGAGATCTTCCTGTCTCAGCCTCCCAAGTACTGGAATTACAGGCATGTACCACTATATCTGGCTTATTTTTTATTTTGAAACAGTCTCACTAAGTTGTGGAGGGCCTCACTAAGTTGCTGACTGCAAACCTGCGATCCCCTTATCTCAGCCTCCCAAGTACTGGGATTATAGGTGTGTACCACCATGCTCAGCCTATGTTTTTTTTTTTTTTTTGGTATTAGGGATTGAATCCAGGGGCATCGTACCTCTGAGCTACACCCCCAGCCCTATTTTTTTGTTTTTAATTCTGAAACAGGTCTCACTAAGTTGCTAAGGCTGGTCTCGAACCTGCAATCCTCCTGTCTGAGCCTCCCAAGTACCAGGATTACATGCATGTGCCACCCTGTGTTTGTTTTGATAAAAATAAAAAGTCAGGTGCTCCAACTGAACCTGGATGACAGCACATCCAAGCTCCCACCTCAGAGTAGAAGCCACCGTCCTCTTCTGGGGCAGCAGACCCTGTACCACACATCACCTCCCTGGCAATACCTGCTCCCATTTCCTGTTACTCACTCCCTCCAGCCACATGGACAGGAGCACACCAGCCATGCCATACCTCAGGGCCTTTGCACAAGCCATCCTTCTGTCTGGGATGCTTTCCCTAGATCAGTGACAGCTCTTTCCTGTACTCCTTTGGGGCCTGGCTTCATGGTCCTTGGGGAAGTCTTTCTTCACCACTTTCTAAGAAACTGCACACCTGCCCCATGCCGCAGCCGCTCCCTGTCCCCTTTTGTGTTTCTTTGTAACATGTCACCTTCTAATATATTGTGTAAAACCATTTTGTTGTTTCTTTTTCCCTGCTCAAATGTCAGCTCCACATAGGAAGGATTATTATTATTATTTTTTGTGGTGCTGGGGATGGAACCCAGGGCCTTGCACCTGCTAGGCAAACACCAACCACTGAACCACATCTTCAGCCCCAGCAGGGTTTTTTTTCTTCCATAGTTGAATCCCCAGAACCCTTAACAGTGCCTGGCCTATGTCCATGTACGAATGAGTCTGTGTTTTCATCTGCAAAAGGGTTCACGGTGAAGGAGATTACGCATGTCAGTGTCGGGGCTTGTTGTGATTGGGTCGGGGTATAAGCTGCCACTGTGTGGATGTGGCCAGCTATGCCAGTCCCTCACCAGGCTGCATGGCAAGCTGAGCCTGTGGGCTGCACTGACCTGCCGGCCGCACTTGGGCCAGGAGCGGTGGGCGCGGAGCGTGGTGACCTGGATGGGCCGGCCGGTGTGTCTGCGGATCTCTGGGCCTCGGGCCCTCTCCCAGCTTCCTGTCTCCATGACACCTTCCTGCCCAGAGATGGAGAGAGACCCATGTGTGGTTGCCATTGCAACAGGGCAGGGGTGTGGGTGCAGATCCGGGCCACTCCGGTGTGTGGAGTTGGGGTGAGTGATAGGGACAGACAGCCCTGGAGTCAAGAAAGAGGGTCTCAAAGCCGGGCGTGGTGGCGCACGCTTGTAATCCCAGTACTTTGGGAGGCGGAGACCGGAGGATCCGGGTTCGCGGCCAGCCTCAGCTCTCTCTCTCTCTCTCTCCCTGTCTCCCTCCCTCTCTCTCTCTCTCTCTCTCTCTCTACTTAGTGAGGCCCTCTGCAACTTCGTGAGACC
>PVJS01064252.1:0-10279 GCA_004027185.1 Glis glis | reverse complement strand
AGGCTGGCTGCGAACCCGAATCCTCCAGTCTCCGCCTCCCAAGTACTGGGATTACAAGCATGCGCCACTAGGCCCGGCACGTTATTTTTTATTTTTATTTTATTTTATTTTATTGTGCTACTGGAGATTGAACCCAGGGGCATTCTACCTTCGAGCTACACCCCCAGCCCTATTTTTTATTCTTTATTTTGAAATAGGGTCTCAGTAAGTTGCGGAGGGCCTCACTAAGTAGCTGAGGCTGGCGGCGAACCTACAATTCTCCTGTCTCAGCCTTTCAAGTACCAAGTACTGGGATTACAAGCGTGCGCCACCACACCTGGCCCTTATTTTTTATTTTGAAACAGGGTCTTGCTAAGTTGCTAAGGGCCTTGCTAAATTGCTGAGGTTGGCCTTGAACCTGTGATCCTCCAATCTCAGCCTCCAAGTACTGGGAGTGGTATGTGCCACTATGCTTGGCTAAAGTTTACACAGAATTTGAGCTACAATGAGAGGCATTAAGAAGTTTGGAAGCTGAAGCCCAGCATTCTGGGGGAGAGTTCAATGTGTTGCTCTTCTGCCTGTGAGGGTTGTGTGGGAGTGTTTACAAACTCGGCAGGGGCTCTGCAGATGGATGGGCCTGGTGGGGAGACCACAGGCAATGGCAGCCACTGGGGCCTACTGGCCCTGCGCTCTTTGAGGGTGGGATGGGCCACTGTCACCGCCGCAGCTCTGAGCCTCACAGATCCTCCTAGCTCACTCAGTAGTTAGGCCTCTTTCTATTATAAGTGACAGAAACCAGGGGACATTGGTGGACTTTCTTCTCAGGCTCTTGACGGGGTGTAAGGCCACCAGCAGCTCCAGGCTGACCCTTTTCCCAGCCATCCCAGCAGAAAGGGAACTTCTCTTTGTCTATAGATTTGACTTTTTTTCTATCTTTGAGCTACATCCCCAGCCCTTTTTAATTTTTGTGTGTATGTGTGTGTGTGTTTGGTACTGGGGATTGAACTCAGGGGCGTTCTACCTCCAAGTTATACCCCAATTTTATTTTATTTTTTTTGAAGCAGGGGCTCACTAAGTTGCTGAGGCTGTCCTCGAACCTGTGATCCTCCTGTCTCAGCCTCCCAAGTACCGGGATTACAAGCATGGGCCACCACGCCCATCTTTTTTAAAATATATTTTTTTTTGCGGTACCAGGGATTGAATGCAGGGGCGTTCTACCTCCGCGCTACACCCTGGCCCTATTTTTTATACTTTATTTTGAAACCGGGTCTCATGAAGTTGTGGAGGGCCTCACTAGGTAGAGAGAGAGAGAGAGAGAGAGAGACAGGGAGAGAGAGAGAGAGAGAGCTGAGGCTGGCCGCGAACCGGATCCTCCGGTCTCTGCCTCCCAAGTACTGGGATTACAAGCATGGGCCACCATGCCCATCTTTTTTAAAATATTTGAAGCAGGGTCTCACTAAGTCGCTGAGACTGACCTGCAACCTGCAATCCTCCTGTCTAAGCCTCCAAGTACTGGGATTACAGATGTGTGCCTATAGTTTCAGCAAAACTCCTGGGACAGAATTTTGCAGGGATGATGGAGGTCACATGTCCAACCTTGGACCAATCACCGTATCAAGGGAATGGAAGGCTCTGATTGGCCAGGCCTGTGTCACATGGCTGCTTTTACTGAGGGAGTCAAAAAGGAAGAAAAAAATTTCTAAGGATCCCAGAAAATGACAAGAACAGAGGCTCACCCTACAGTGCTCATAAACACCAGTAGAGTCACACACACAGGCCTGCATGCTCTGTTCAGTGTGGAGTAGGGTGTGAGTCTGGGCCAGGGCAGCAGGGCTGGCCTGCGCAGCTCACCATCCAGGGCTGTGTGACCCCGGCCCAGGGGCTGCCCAGGGTCCCTGCCCTGCTCCATGAGAAACAGGCCGCTCCTGTTTGTTCCAGACTCCCGGAGCCTCTCTGGCAACCTGGAAAAAACACAATTCCCCAAGCAGGAAACCTGCCACATATTCCAGCCTGGAGCCCAGAAAGCCAAGCCCTGTGACAAACTGAAAAACAAATCTTGAGTCAACTCTTACAATAGAATACTTAAAAACATAACACCTCATCTCTATTTTCCTTTTTTATTACAGAAGTGTTACACATTTATTGTAGAAAATTTCAAAATACAGATAAACAGAAGATAAAAATTTCCCATAATTTCACCACTGGCAATCACCAATGTGACATTCTGTTGCCTTCAGAGAGGAGACCAGCACTCCTTCCTACCAGCCAGTTGGTGCCGGGATGGTTCTGTGTGTTTTACACCCTTCCAATCTCAGTGGACATTTATATTTTAGGGGTTTTTAATTGCTTTTTCTTGTTTCTTTTTTTGGATTTTTTCTGTTTTTGTTTTTATTTATTTATTTATTTTTTGTGTGGTACTGGGGATTGAACCCAGGAGCATTCTACCTCTGAACTACACCCCCAGCCCTATTTTATTTTTTATTCTGGAATAGGGTCTCACTAGCCGGGTGTGGTGGCGCACTCTTGTAATCCCAGTACTTGGGAGGCTGAGACAGGAGGATCGCAGGTTTGAGGCCAGCCTCAGCTACTCAGTGAGGTCCTCCGCAACTTAGTGAGACCCTGTTTCAAAACAAAAAATAAAATAGGGCGGGGGGGCTGTAGCTCAGAGGTAGAATACCCCTGGGTTCAATCCCCAGTGCCACATGCGCACACACGAGGCGATGGAGGCTCTCTCCCTGGCAGAAGTGGCAGTTAGCAGTCTGTGGAGTGAGCAGAGCCACCTGGCATTCTGGCCTTCACCTTCACTTAGTGAGAGCCCAGGAGCAAAGCTGGGCCGGGAGTGGAGGGTGCAGGAACGGGCTGACCTGACAGCTTCCTGGGATTTAGCTTTGCCTGGAGCAAATCTTGGGCTTTTCAGTTTTGTAAGTCAATTAATTCTCCTTTTAAATTAAATTAGTTTGGAGTTTAACTTGCAATTGAATGAATCCTGAGACAGTGCCTCCAAATTTCAAGTCTGGACCTCGTTTGAGCCTAAGCAAAGCTACCTATGCAAGAGTCTCTCAGAAGAAGAATTTGGAAATGGCTGTCACTCAATGCCATCGGCTTGACTGGACACTGTCAGAGGCCCTTGCATTTCAGAAAGGAAGTAGGGAATTTTTATATACTTCCTTTCCATATACTGTCCATATTAATGTGATGAGACAGAGCGGTGACCTTATTTCAACCTATGGGAACCAAACTATTGCATAAATTTGGGTCAGAAATGCTTTCATCTGCAAGGGGGAGCCAACCACGAACCATGAACACTCTCTCTCTTTCATCTGCCTCACACACCTGTCTAGGGCTCATTCAGGTGCTCAAACTATGCAGGTAAGGAGGCAGACTCCTGTCCTGCTCGCAGTCTCTGTTGGATTTCCCATCTCCCGCTTTTTACCTGATGGCTGCAGGATTGTGTGGGAGCCCCAAGTATCATGCTCTGCTCTATCTAGGGGAGCAGTAAGAGCAGGGAGGACCCCATCCCCAGCCTTCCAGCAGGCTTTAGCTTCTCTTTAGCAGGAACTGGGTCACTGGTCACCCTGACCCTGATGGGCTGGGAAAGGGAGTGTACTGCAAATAGAAGTGAGATCACCAGGGAGTCGGAACCTGGTCACGACCTTCCCACCTTCCCCGAGATTCAAGGATCTCCTGTCACTGATTCTTTGAGCAGAGATGGAGGGCAGTGGGTAAGACACCGCAGTTAGGTTAGCTAGAGGGCCCACCGTATGTATACAGGGCTATGTTTTGCTGTGGCCTCATTCTGAGAGCCTGGGTTTTCAACTGGACGGTTTACATGAAGCCCCACCACGGGCAACCTTGGGTGAGCTTGGTGAGCGGCTGAGCGCCTGCACGGTCCCATAGATGCGGGCTGGGCATTGGGCTGAGCTTGTCTTGCTCCCAGCTCCTCCTGTGCAGAGTCCACACTATCATGGTGTCTGGTTTTATTTATTTGGTACTGGGGATTGAACCCAGAGGCATTCTATCCCCAAACTACATCCCCAGCCCTATTCTATTTTTTTTTTTTAATTTTTGAAACAGGATCTTGCTAAATTGCTGAGGCTGGCTTCAAACCTGCAATCCTCCTGTCTCAGTTTCCCAAGTACTGGGATTATAGGCGTGCACCACCATGCCCGACTATGGTGTCTAGTTCTTTGTCAAATGAGGAGGTTTGGCTGATTGAACTGTTTCTCCTCAGTTCCAAAAGGTCTGGGTTCAAATTGCCTTGTGCTTCTGAGACATTCTTCTGTTAGCTTGCGGAGGGTCTAGGGAGTGGCCTTCCCAGCCCCTGAGCTTTCCAGCACAGTGAGGTGGCCTGTCACACCATGGACCAGGGCTCAGGCACACAGACCTGCTTTTCAGTCAAGCTCCAATGTGCTCGGGCAACAGGTGCGGTGGGGAGGGCAATATGTCATCTCTAGAGGGAGACTCAGGACTCGGGAGCGCCCAGTTCTCCCGAGTGTCATGCTGAACAGGGCTTGTCTGTCTCAGCAATGGTGAGGGCGAGGCTGGGTGCAGACCCTGCCTGGGGCTCCCCAGAAGAGTCTGGGGCTTTAGGGGGATGCATGAGTTGTTAGGCTGGAACAAATGGGCTGCAAAAGCTAATTAAGTATGGCTCCCACCAAAGAGGTACTTTTTATTTATTTATTTTTTGCAGTACTGGGGATTGAACCCTGGGCACTTTACCTTCGAGCTACACCCCCGGCCCTATTTTTTTTTTTTTTTTGTGGTACTGGGGATTGAACTCAGGGGCGTTCTACCTCCGAGCTATACCCCTGACCCTATTTTTATCCTTTATTTTGAAACCGGGTCTCACAAAGTTGCGGAGGGCCTCACTAAGTAGCTGAGGCTGGCCGCGAACCCAGATCCTCCGGTCTCCACCTCCCAAGTACTGGGATTACAAGCGTGCGCCACCACGCTTGGCAAAGAGGTACTTTTTAATTTGCAAGACAGTCCCTGGCCACAGGAAAGCATCTGAGAAGGGGGCAGTATGGTACAGAGAGCAGAAAGCGGGAGACCCAAGGGCCGGCAAATGTCAAAAGCAGGGTCCAGAGGCCAGCAAGCGGGAAACCAGTCCCAGGAGAGCAGCAGATCCTGCAACCTGACCCCTGCCTTCCTCCTCTCCACCTGCCACACAGCATCTGGGGAGTCACAGAAAGGATCAAGGATGGCTGGAGGGTAAACTCACGATGCTGTCTGTATGGACAAACCCCAGAGGCACTGTGCGGCTGTGAGAGACTGAGTGAATCTAAGCGCTTGGACTGCATAAGGAAGGAGGGATGGAGGGGTGGTGGGCCATCGGCTCACCTGGTGCCACAGACAAGGCTCCTGTGGCAGAGAGGGACTGCAGGTTCCAGCAACACTCAGAGAGAGCCAGAGAGCTTTTCTGATTTCTTCTGATTTTGAGTTTCTATAAATCCTACCAGTTGGGGCTTGGTAGGAACTCCAAGTATAATCTTCACAAGAGAAACAGATGAGCTGGGAGTGGTGGTGTACGCCTGTAATCGCAGTACTTGGGAGGCTGAGACAGAGGATCTCAGGTTCAAGGACAGCCTCAGCAACTTAGCGAGACCCTGTTTAAAAATGAAAAATAAAATAGAGCCGGGGGTGTAGCTTGTAGGTAGAATACCCCTGGATTCAATCCCCAGTAAAAAACACACACACACACACACACACACACACACACACACACACACACACATGAAACACAGGGTGAGAAAACAGGAGCAAAAATAAGTTCACACACAGTTGTACTTTTTTATATAGAATTTGTACAATATATTTCTCTTCATTTGCATATTTTATCCACAACTTAACATTCTTTTTACAGGCTGAACTCAGCTGATATAATCAAAATTCTTTCTTTCAACCAAATAAGAAAAATTCAAAATCGTAAACCCGTAAGAAAACAAATTAAAAACGATGATGAAGATAAGTCACTCCTCTCGTTAGGAACAGTGTCTGTACAATATATATGATTCGGAACAGATTTCTTTGTAGATTAGGCACATGTTTCCGTGACACCTTATTCCTGCCAGTTTTATCTCATTCCAGGCAGTCTTACCTCATAAGAAGGGTTTAAGGGGGTTGGCCTTACTGGAAATCCTTACTGGGATTCAAAGCTCCGAGTTGGGGACCCGGAGGGGAGTGGGGTCTGGTTCGGCAGCGCCCCCCAGTGGCCAGAAGCAGAGGCAGTGCTGGGCTGCAGGGAGGCCGGGCCAGGAGGGGACCCAGATGGAAGCAGTTGTGCGTGAAGGGAAAACTTGGGCTTGTTCTATGCAAACCAAAGCACAGAGAGATCAAAACAGCAAGGGTGGTGAACAGGGAGAAGCTATGAGAAGCCCAGCATTCCTTTACAATTGCTCTTTCTGATGGCAGAGTGAGAGTAACGCTGATGGGCACCGCCGAGACCCCGCCCTGCCTGTCTGGCCTGCTTTACTCAGTCCCAAGCGTGGAGGGTGTGGGTGGGTGGCCGTCTCCTTGTCTACTTCCCAGGCTGCCATTGGGTCTGAGCCCACAGTGGGGCCTCTCCCCGAGGACTGAGACTTGTTCTGCGTGCCCTCTCGGGATCTCCTCACTGTCGGGCTCTTTGGGTGGGAGTAGCATGGTCCAAGGGCCTTCTCTGGGCTGCAGGCAGCTTGCAAAGCAAGGGTGGTTGGCAAAGAGCAAAAGATGGGAAAGGTGTTTCCACTGAGCCAGCAGCATCCGCCTCCTTAGTCCCAGCACCATGGGCCTTAGGTCACTACCCCATGTGTTCCTGTCTCCTTTCAACCCACCCCCTCCTTCTGTCCATTTTCCCTGCACCCTGGGGCTTGGCTGAGAACTTAATTCTAGGCTGAAGGCCACTGCACCCAGCCTCCCCCACCAGAAGGCAAAAACACCCTCGCAGGAAGCTGCTCCCAGACCTGCAAACTCAGGCTCTTCCAATCCAGACCCCGCAGACCCCAGAGGGTCCTCGGAGGCCAAGGGCCATGCTGGGCCACGGCCACGCCGACTAGTCAGGTCTGGCCCTGGTCGTGAGGACCCTTCCTGGGGCCCGGGCCTGCGGGGCAGGATGTGCCTCTGGCCCGGAAGCCAGTTTTTGAGTGGCAGCTGCCTCAGGTACTCTTCATTCCCACAAGTCCCCCTCAGGCTGGTCCACGGCCACATGCCAGTCCAGCTTCACGCTCTAAGTGTGGCTCTGGAAAGAGAATAATTAGCACTTTGGGGCAAGGCTAAAACCATAAAAAGAAAAATGTAAAACAGCATTCATCAGAACTAATGTAGTTATTGCTAGACATGACAGCCAAGTAACCATGCAGAGTCCCATCGGTGGTGGACACAACGGATCACTGGGACCATCCACGGAATACAATCGTGTGGGACTTCTCCCTCCTAAGCAAGGCCTCCGCGGACAGCACTGCAAGCCTGCAGGTGCGGAGGCTGGAGGCGTCCGGCTCTGCTACTTTCACACACACCAGGCAGTCCCTACATGCCCAACCCTGGGGCCACTCCCCAGAGGCCCTCTCAGGGAGCCAGCGTGGTTCTCTCTGAAAACAGGAGGTGGAAACTGAAACACGTTAAAACGATTGAAAAAATTTGGATGTGCTGGGAGCCGGTGTGTGGGTGGACGTGCAAGGTGGCCTGCTGGCTGTTCCCAAGGGCACTTATTCTCACCGGGAAGTTCTCTGGGACGGCCGGGCGTGCAGAGTGCTAGCGTATACCTGGCCCCATACCAAATGCTTGGGGACTGGAGGTGACTGGCGGGGGCTCGCGCCAGTTGTGGTTTGGTTTGAATTTCTGAGTCCCAAGAAGCAAAGGCAGGGAGCTCCCAGTCAGGCCACTGCTGCTGCAGGCCTCCCTGTGAAAGCGCTCTGGGCGGCCAGCACCTCTCCCACGCAGCAAGTGCGGGCAGTGCCAGCTCAGCAGACACAGAAGCCTTTCTCGAGAGGCTGCTTCCAGGTCTCCTCTGTAGGGACAGCCCGAGGAGGCTGGCCTCAACAACCTTCCCAAGGGCCCTTTCTGAGGTGTCCTGCACCAGTCCGCTAGTCCTAGAGTGCAGCGGTCTGTGCACGGTCTAGCCTGCTCATGGGTCTAGCCTGCACACTGCCGAGTTCTTGGAGACGTGGCCACTTGACATCCAAACGGGAGCAGAGGTGAGCTGGAAGAGAGTGGGCTTTTCTGAACAAGGCTGGCCGTCAGCTCTAGCCCCCTGGACAGGTCAGTGCACCCCATGCGCGCCACACCGGCTAACACTCGACATTCCAGAGGCAGGTGGCCTTGTTCGGGTAGTTGATGGCCAGGCTGATGGCAGCGATGTTCTGCAGAGCCTGTGGAAGAGAAAGAGTCGTCGGAGCCAAGGGCCAGTCACGAGCCCATCCGCTGAGCACCATGAAGAGACCCTTGGCTGAGCACGGAGGGAGCAGGGCGGGGCCCTGAGGCGAGCCAGACGCCGGCCCTCTCACCCAGAGGACCACAGGTAGAGCGAGTGACAGAGCTATGGAAACAGCGGGGCGCGGTGGCGCACGCCTGTAATCCCAGTACTTGGGAGGCTGAGACAGGAACATCGCAGGTTTGAGGCCAGCCTCAGCAATATAGCGAGACCCTGCTTCAAAATAAAATAGGGCTGGGGGTGTAGCTCAAAGGTAGAATGCCCCTGGGTTCAACCCCGGTACCCCCCCCCCACACACACACATATACAAGAAGCAAAACCAAAAGCTATGGAAACCACTCAAAAACTCCACAGGTAGGGAAGAAGTCATCAGTGCCCCAGAGGATAGTCACATGGCAGGGAGGCCTAGAAAAGCTCTGTGTGGCAAACCAGCACCAAGGTGCAGAAGGGGAAGGGCATGGCATACACGAAATGAGCAGCCAGGGCTGGGGACCCCGAGGGAGCCCCGAAAGCAGTGTGGAAATGAAGGGCAAGGTCAGCCGCAAGCTGAGGGCAGCAGGAGGTGGAGGAGGGAGCAGGGCAAGCCGCAGGCCACCAGTGAGCCAACCAGACGGGCTGTGGAGGGCCAGGAGGGGAGGAGGCATGGGAGACTGGACACGGGGCAGGTGCCAGGGCCAAGGTCACAGAAAGCTGCCACATTGAGCATTTGGTGCCTGACTTGCCAAATATCAAAATTCCCTTACAGCAGTCATGAAGCCTAGCATGGCAGTCATGCTGGCAGGGGCTGTTTGGAGGGAAGGGAGCTGTTGCTATGCCTACATATAGGTCTCAGGAGATCCTCACGGACTCCTCTGTCTTTGCCAAGGAATTCCCGCTTACTTTTTTTTTTTTTTTTGGTGGTACTGGGGATTGAACCCAGGGATGTTCTACCTCTGAACTATACTCCTAGCCATTTTTTATTTTTTATTTTGAAACAGGGTCTCTCTAGGTTGCTGAAGGTTTTGCTACATTGCTGAGGCTGTCCTCGAACCTGCAACCCTCCTGTCTCAGCCTCCTAGGTACTGGGATAAAAGGCGTGTGCCACCATGCCAGTCTGAGTCTGTGTGGGTCAGAGAGACCCTCTCCTTCAGGAGGACTCTATGTTCAGAGAGGACTCACAGGGGCAGAGTGCCAGCTCTGGCTAGGAATCCGAGCTGGATGCCTGCCCAACTGTGACCCTGTGAGCCTCAGCGTCCCCACCTGTCTGCTGTGGGGGTTGGACCACACACTTTGGCATTCACAGTATGTGAGTCCAGGGTTCTCACGAGTGGTCTGGGGCCTGGGGAATCCCCAGAATCTTTTGGGAGGTCATGAGGTTCACGTTCACTGTCTCATGAGTGCACAGTGCCATTTTCTAGAGGCTAAACTGAAAATATGGCAGGTTGAATACAGATGCAGATTGGAGAATCCAGCTGCCAGACACTAAAGAGATCTGCGAAAACAGAACACGGGGCTGCCCTTCTCCATAACTGTTTTGTTATAAGCTGGGTGGCAGAGCACACCTACAGTCCCAGCTGCTCAGGAGGCGGAGGCAGGAGGGTTCCTGGAGCCCAGCCACGCTAACATAGTAAGACCTCAAATAAAAAAGTGTTTTGAAAAACAAGATTTGTTTTTCACAAAACATGTCATTCATGTTACAATGAAATGTGTTTACTGCTTTTTTCTTTTGGTATTGGGGATTGAACCCAGGGGCATTCTACCTCCGAGCTACACCCCAGCCCTATTTTTTATTCTTTATTTTTGAAACAGGGTCTCACTAAGTTGCGAAGGGCCTTACTAAGTAGCTGAGATTGGCCGTAAACCTGTGATCCTCCTGTCTCAGCCTCCCAAGTACTGGGATTACAAGCATGCACCACC